>CM060833.1:122420000-122667500 GCA_030762175.1 Metallyticus violacea
CATTTTCTCATTTGGCGCTACAGCCGTTTTGAGCCTTGGCCTGCCGTGGCGACCTCTCCTTCTTCTACCTCCGTCTTACGACTTCATTGATATAGGACAGTGCTGCAGGGGGAAGGGGGGGCATGTCATCAGCATGCCGACACCCCGCCGATCGAAGAGCGCCATCTCGGCATCAGGTACCTTCTTAATTGTCCTCACGAGGCTGGGTGGACCCCGTTCCAGACCTCCCTAACTTAAAATAATTCATGTAAATACCGGAAATCGAGCCCGGGTCTCCCGGCCAGCAACGCAACCACTAGACCAAGTAGGTGCCATTGTTTTAACTAACTTCAATGAACATTCATAGCTTATTATGCTATAGGCATTATGCAACGATATTAGGCATTGTTTTGCATCCGTACTTTTTATACAATTTGTACAGTCTTTATTACTGGTAAATTTGTAAATTCTTATTTATGACCTAGTTTCATAAAATTATCTTTATGTCATAAAAATTAAGGAAACGATGTATTACTGGAAATTATAGAATTACAAAATTAATAAAAATAAATAAGTTTATATGAGCAACCAAATAAATTAGTGGAATTTGCCGACACTAAAATCTGAAATTATTGAAATATTGAATCTGCCGTATCTTTTGACAAGTATCATACGATTTTCTCGGTATTTTTTCTTGGGCTACAGTTTCTTGTTGTAAATCCTTTTCTCTAACAACAAAAAACAACTAAATAATCTCCAAAGGTACAATGAGGTATAAATATAGTAGAAGAAGGCATGCATTCAGAGCAACTCTTTAGGAGAATCGATATTAGTGTTTATCCTATTTTATTAGTATCGCATTAATGACTTATGAGCCTGGTTTATAGTATATTATTAATGCAGACAAACAAAAATGACCTGCGATTCGAATGTTTTTCTTGTGGCATGAGTTCTCAGTTCCCTTGGATTGCACGGAACAGACAATGAAGCGACTTCTAGCAAGTCTACCAAGCTAGTCCTTGCACCGTGCATTCAATCCTGGCCACATTCATAGCGAATGTTGTCATGCATTCAGATGAGAGCTTTTTACTAACATTTCTTAGAAAGTAAAAGAAGCCCTTTAGTTTCAAAAAAGCGAAAAACCTCGGAAAAATCTTTTTTACAAGATATTACTTATTCTATAAACCTATGCTTTACACCATAATGTAAATAAAGATTATAGCTTAAGTGATAACTGATCACAATTATCTTTGGTGCGAAAACGCGACCAATATGAGCCAGCGGTTCATAGGTTTACATGCTGAATATTAAACTGAATTACTTTAATCCTAATGCATCCAAAAATATCGTATCATGCACAAAATTAACAGTAAAGTATTTAAGGACTGGTTTTCTAATAAAATGTTACCAATGTTTCCTACCACAATATAAGTTAACAAAGTACCCATTTTATCGTCACGATATGGCGTTATGGATCGCAAATAAAATTTCTGAGTTTGATCCGCAATTGACTAAAGCAATTTTAAATGGAATTATGAAATAAATAAAACGATCGATTGAAGTATTTTAAATAGCATTGCAGAAATGGGTGAGCTTAACATGGTGCACTTGGTTATTGACTTAATATGGGATTTCAATATTTTGCTTAGAACTGGTGATGTAACAGGATTGTTTGATATTGTAATTACAAAAGTGACAAAACATTTAATAAAGACATGTCAACGTATGGTTCATAAAATAACGGACAGTTGATGAAATTACAAACAATTTAGAAGTATCATCAAAACTGAAAGATAAAAATCAAGATTCATTTCAAGTTTCCGACAAAAAAGTGTCATACACTATAATTAAAATATAAGTAATTCGTCTGTCAACCGGAATCACCTAATTTTCAATAACACGTGAGACAAAATACTGTCTCTTAAATGAAAGTTACTTTGTGATAGTGGCCTGGAATATTTTGACACTAAAAATCTGAATATAAACGGAGCAACAAGAAAGGATACATTTCTAAGTACGTTTGCTTGGCACCTTCAGCGGTTCCTACTAAATTTCGTTATCTCATTTTGTCCTCAGTTTGTATCAGTTTAGGCGAGCGCACACTTTAAATATAGGACTTAAGCAAATAACAAAATACAGTAAAAAAAAAAAAAAAATTGGCAGGTAAAGAAAATGAATGTAAAATGACACCACAGGGTATACGAGCCAGTAAAAAAAAATAAGAAAATGAAGTGGGCCCATATTAAAGTCAAAGATTTATTTTATTCTATTGGCGCCTATTTTCAGCTTGCTGTGCTTCTGCACATAGAAATCTTGTCTCCAATGACTGAATGCCACGTTTTTAATTTTCAGTTTCATATACAAAAGTTTACATATTTAATAACATTCCATTACTGTTTCCAGTTTTATCTGTACATATTAATGTCCTTGTTTCTAAGACTTTTTAATGTTAAACGTGCGAGAAGTGATGTAGAATGAAAAAGAGGAAGAATAATACCGACGTCCGTTATATTTGTGCTCCCCATGTTTGCAGTGAAATCTTGTAAAGTAATAGAAGTATATCTTCTGCCTCTCTTCTACCTGAGATAAAGAACGGAGGGGGAAAGAAGCCGGAATGGAGGAAGATGGAGAAGACTTTTGGACGCTTCATGTTTAAGTTGGTTCTTCTTCGGGATCCTTTCCTCGCCCTTTTACTTAACTTTCCAGCCTACATCGAGTTCTTAAAGAAAAGCAGGAAGGGAATGAGCTGCATCATGAAACGAGCTTGATCTTCCTACACCTAAACGCTAATCCAATATTACCTGCAAAATACAGTCTCCCCTTGTGTGCAATGGAATCCGGAGGAAACTTCTAAAACAGGCTGTTGTTTGAAAGTTCTTTACTGATCTTCCGAGAGCTGAAACTGAAACAGGTAATGTGTTTTACTGCTTAACTGAAGCTTAAAATTCATTTACCTCAATTTAAACTTACGTTTATGCTTTGATATTGGTTTAAAATCTATCTTGGTTGAGGTTCGTGACTGATTATTCTGTTTTCTTATTTTTCCCCCTTTTTTGTATTGGACCAATTTCAATCAACTATTTGTGCTGGTTGCTATAATTTCATAATATTCTATTAAAATCCTAAACCTTTCCAATTTTTGATAATAACGAATACGCGAACCTTGCTATTATAATTTCCATGCTCTCGTCTTTTTAATTTACCATTTCTGTACTCTCATATCCTAAAGATTCCAACCCTATGTTATGTCGTGTTCTAACATTGAATTCATATATTTAGGGTCCGTGCAGAGAAGAAGCCTTCATGTTAGCAGTGCTAATACTTCCAAGTGCAGCAATTAGTAAAGGCTTTAGCTCAGACATGTTCATTCTATTCCGTACTTGTTGCAGGAAATTAAAATCACTCTACGCGCCACACAGCTCAATGTTAGTAAAGGCGGTGTTGTTAACATGGAACGCGTCCGTAATTTGAATTAACGCATGCGTATCACATGCCACGAGGGAATGTTAACAAGCGGTTTCAAATCGAAATGGATGGTTCTTGTTTTTATTTGTTTTTAAATACGAATATGGGGTATAAATTCAAGTACTAAATGTTTAATGTTAATTGAAATTAATAATTACACTAAATATTTAATAATTTAATAGAATGCTACAAAATTTCTACTTCAAAATAAATAAATAAATAAATAATAATGATAATAATAATTTGTATATAAGTAAAACATTAATTATTTCAAATCAAACTTTTGAGTTTTCTATTTTAACTCAATTTTCAAATGAACAAAATTCATTTAATCTTACGTACATTACAGCTAATATAAGAGATTCAAAATAATTGATTTATTACAAGTATTTTACATACAGGACTATCTTACAGACTTTATCCATTTAATCAAAACTTGTTGATAGATTCATTAAGAAAACAGCTCTAATAAGTGCTGAAGGGCTGAAAGCCTACACACAATTAGAATATTGGCAGTGAAAATATAAAATATAAAGAAGTTAGACATTAACTAATTATTTGGTTATCCAGGTCACTGCTCTCACCTCAGAAAATGAGTCAAACTCAAAATTAATCTATTTCAAAGAAACATTATCTGAATAAGCAAGCTGAAGGATATCGTGGCAGTATGACAGAATTCGAGCCAGGCGATAGCCTCGAGCAAGCACAAGACCGAAGTCCACAAGTATCTTTATGCTAAAGACGAAAGATGACTCCCATGTAACGAAATGTAGAGGAATACAGGAGAGGAGTAGGCAACCATTGCGATAAGGGAGGGAAGAAACATTTCGGAGATACGAGATTAAGGCAATGTTTCCAGAGGAGCAAAACGCACACAAACTTGGCCGAGCGGCGAATATCTACATACCGCTGCATGCACTAACGAGTTAAATTGAACGGCAGGACAGATTTTTTAATCCCTAAATGGTGAACATTGATGGTAGATGTGGTGACTGTTTCTTTGAAAGCATTAAAATGCATGTATAAGATTGAATATTTATCGAGTCTACATATCGGCAATCTAAATTGTAATTACATAAAAGGAGTATTGCCCATGTCACTTACAATAAGTTTAGTAAAGATAGAAAAAAAATTGCACGATACTTCATTCATGGATGGGATAGAGCCGTCGCATAATAACTTTGCACTTAAGAACCTATTATTGAGGGAAAGAGAAAGCGTTTAGTGTGAGAAATAGAATATCCTGCTTCTGTGCAAATTCTTTTTCTACAGCAGGTATAATTTCTAAGACAAAAATAGTTCTGAACTTGAGTAAGAAAAGTTAATACGTGGTAACAAATGAAAATGTTTGTATACTATCTTTATTTCAATTTTTTAGTCATTTTAGGTAATAGATATTGAAATAGTTCACCAGAATGCTAATTTAGTTTACACGATGTTCCGTCAGTAGTATAAGAGTCAATGTCGCCATAGCAAGTAGTAAATAAATTATCTCCGGCCTGTGACGTAGCCCCGAGTGCAAAGCTATCGTGCGCCAATTCTACCAGAGATCTATGCTTCTGTAGGTATAAAAATGCTTGTTTCTTTTTGTTAGTCCAAGGACAACAAAAGGGACTAGTTAATCATTTACCATACCGTGCTCTTACATCGTTCTTTTAAAAATGTATTTGTAGAAAGTTAGAAACTCTGAAACTAGAGGCACACATTTAGATTTTAGAAATTGCTGCAACAAGCGGAATTGCAAGGTAGCACGTTCCACGCACTCTTTCCCAAGATGAATGCATCCTTGTCATCTTGCTGGTAATTTACGTGCTACGCCAATTTGTTAGTTTGGCGCATCCATTTGCGGATAGCCTCATTCCAACCAACTTTGTCTGGAAATAAGTGACATCACAAGTCTTCATAGCACCGAAAAGCGCAGAGTAGAAAGAGTACGGTGGATGTAGTAAAACAGTGAAGTCTGAATGTTCAAATTCTATGAAGATTTTCTGGCTGGTAAGCAACCGCTGAATTTTTGCTGATGGTCGTGTCTCTGGCAAGTCATTCAATCGCCAATATTTCGTCTTCATGCCACAAAACTTTCTCTGCCGAAGAAGCTGACTGGAATTTCTTGGATTTGGGACTTTCTTTTCACCCATCATCGTAATTGCTTTTTGGTTTCCCCGCCTCAGATGGTGATATTAGGACTCATAACCTGAAAAGAATCATACAGGGTCTGCATAGTGTAATGCAAATTAGTGACACCTCTGCATAAGTGTGACCCATTGCTCACAAACTTTCGACAATTGCACGTTTTGCCAGTCACGACTCCCAGTTTGTCAAAGGTTGATCAGGCCATGTTAACTAACGCTGTTAACAGTAAGACCAAGTTCAAACGGTGTTCTCAAATCCATCTGAAGACAGCTCACATGATGGGACCTTAACACCATATGCACTGTGAATATTCACCGTTACCTTCCACAGTCGGTCCTGGTGGTGTAGTGGTTACCATACTTGCCTCCTAAACCCAAGATCGCGGGTTCAAACCCGGCCAGGACCGATTGATTTTTTCGGGCGTAAAAATCGTAAGTATGACTTCCTTTGGAAGGGAAGTAAAGCCGTGGGTCCCGTGTCGTACATTTACGGCACGAAAAAGAACTCAAGCCTGAAAGAAAGGCCTCTGAGCAAAATTTGTCGGCCGTTTCACGCCCTGAGTTGATTGGGACGCTGATGACCTGAGCTGTTAAAGAGCGTCCATAAATAATTCACTTATAAGCTACTGCTCTTCCCATTATATCTACACCAGTGAAGTTAATTTTTGCGAAAATTACTAACAACCTGCTTCCTAACGCTATGCCGAATTTTCTTTCAGTATGACTCTATCGGACTTGGAATACCACGAGCAGGCTAAACTATTTCCGATCGATGCTAGTAGTGAACTGTTTAATAGATGTACTGTGCTTTTAGGTGAACATTTTGGAGCCATGATGAAAATGAATCACTCATCCGATGCAATTATGTAAAGCGGCTTCGTCGTAAATTTGGATATGATGAGAGGCTGCACAATTACGTGCAAATTTTCTCATTCAAATAACTTATGATATTCAAATGATCAGAAATGATATTTCCAGCCCTAACAAAACCAATTGCCCCGATTATAATGCATGAAATTAACAATGTCATGCTATTTGTTTGTTTCAGAACGTCACATTAAGACAGCAAACTTTATTAAGTCAAAAGAACAATAAGTTAATAAGCTGGCAAATATCTTTAATCTACAGCTTTCTGATTTTGATTGTTGCGACAATTTAGTGACCCAAAATATATGGCGGTTGTTTGCAAGAAGGCAAATTTTATACCCTTTTTATTGTTACGTGCACAAAGTTAATAATTTGTTTTAATAAGCAATAAAATGCATTGAATATTGTAAACTTTTTGAAACTATTTATTGCTTATCAAATACTTTTATAATATTTACCCAAATGGAACAAAATTGTAATATTTTTACCTAAAATCTATACCCTTATTTACCTTAAGGGATTCATAAGGTAAAAATAATAAATTTGTTTTTTTATCTATTCTTGCTCTTTGGATTTCCGCGATTAAAATTATATATGACATTTCATGTTTTTAATGTGTTTTAAACTTGTATTTTCACTTTTAAAACAGGAATGTATTAAGATATAATTAAATGTTTTCAACTTTAAGGGCTACTTCCGAAAACTAATTTCTCACATTTAAGTTCCTTTTTCTCAGCTTTTAATACATATAGAAGAATGTAATTTTTACATGTTCTCCGTTTGTATGTAATGATTTCAACACAAGGTTTTGTTAGCACTTTGATTTGTTTAAAATATCTGAAATACCAATTATTAAATGGAAAATAATATTTAAAAATTATTTCTCAAAATGTATTAATACTTGTGAAATCAGGTTCTGTTAAAGATTTAGCGAAGCAACAAATAATAGCCGGTAAAACTTTAAGCTTCCCATATATAATAGTTATTGAAAAAACATGAATGCATGCATTTTAACACTGTCAAAATAGAGGTTAATAAACCCCCTAAAATGGATGCATTTATCTACAAAATTATATTAAATAGTATTTACAAAAAGAACGCCCTCTTATACCTGTTTTTTTCGGTTGTAAATGCCATTTAATAATGTGATATTGAAACTTGAACCTGCTACTAAAGCTTCAGTAACAATGTTGCTTTATTTCAATTTGCATCTAATCTTGGAAAGGAATAGTCAAACTTGAACAATTCTAGTCACGGTCGAAATCCCAAGAAAGCCTAGAGTCTATGTTTCCAACTGATGGTTCTGGAAGGGATATCTTCCCTTACATTCTTACAATGGAACGAGTTTGCTTGGTTGATGTATTGCTCGCGTCTGATGATGTCGCAACTCTGGGAGCAAGAAAGGAAGGCGATCCTTCTGCAGCAATAGCACACTAATTTCAAAGAATCGTCCAGAATTCTCAGGTGTTGTATTGATATATGTTCTTATGCCTATGTGGATGAGATGCTGGTTGACTTTTGTGATCGCTGTAAATTCGGGGTTTACGTGGCTAGTAATCCGGAGAAATATGGTGTAAAAATTATGATTTTATGCCATACCAAACTTCAGCGACTTAAGAAAATTCTAAAAATAGAAAAAATGTAAATTTTCGATGGCTATTTGTAACATTTTGTTTAAATTATCAATGATAATCAGCACTGGATTTTTTATGCATTTGCATCTTTTTTATCTATATGTGAGTTAGTTCTAAACATGTTTCAGAAGAAGACAAATATTTTGGTGGAACCCTTTTTGGTATTTTTGCGTGGGGCATTGCTTTATTGGCCACCTTTATATCACGTTGACCATTTTACACAAAAATTGCATTTATTATGTTTTCACAAGACTCCAAATATTTCTTCTCTGGTTTACATGTTTCTAGGTGTTTCTTCTTCTCATTGGTGCTACAATCTTTGGCGAGCCTTGGCCTGCCGCAGCGACCTCTCCTTTCTCTACCTCCAACTTTGACTTTATTGGTAGAGGAGCATGTGATAGCCTATCATGCGGCAACTCTAGATCGAAGAAAGCCATTTCTCTATCAGGCAGTTTCCCATTATTCTGAAAATGCTGTGTGGATCCCGTTTCAGACCTCCCTAACTTAGAAAAATTCCAAAACAGGTACCGGAAATCGTACCTGGGTTGCATCAGCAGAGCTAGCCACTAGATCAAGGTGTGTTCCTAGGTACTACGAACGCTAAATTAAATTTTATTCTAAGAAACCACCCAGAGCATGTCATTTAACCCTTATCTACCAAGTACACCACCACGGGTGGCCGAACTCGTTAAGGCGCAGACTAGTGAACGGGAGGTCTGGGGTTCGAATCCCGCCAGGACTGTTCTCCCTGATTGAGGTTTTTTCCAGGTTTTCCTCAGTCCTCATAAATGGCAAATGCCGGGTAGATACCCTAAACTTATACCTGGAACGATTCCTTCCTTAAAAATAGATCAGGCCCCAATTTACAATTTCATTTCATGTATCATCAGTGTCCATAGACTAGGGTGCCTCTGTAGCAAAAACGGACGTTAAACAAATTCTTCATTCCACCAAGTACTTAATAGTAAACCATAGCTTTTTACAAACTGAGATTTCAGGAAATCTCACAATTGAACAATACAGTGCGAGAATGAATCTACACCAATCATTCTGAACATGATTCATAAACAGCAGGTACATTGTTATGTGCTGTCGGCCCTTTATCTTAGTAAACTTCTTGAGTGCAGTACAACAAAAATACAAAATATAAATTATAGCATTCTTTCTCAGTATGGTGAAAGCTGTTCAGTATATAATATGTGTTAAGATGTACCAGCAGAAGATAAAAATTAATCAACCCGAAAATAGAGGTACAATAGTCTACAGTTGCGTCAAGGAAAGAAAAAATAGTTCAATAAATGCTACAAGGTGTAGATCACTTATCGGGTTCATCGTACTTCGAATAACGCTGCAAAGTTTTGCTTTCTACACATATTTTTGCCAGAACAAAAGTAACCCAAATTTCCGCGCCTTCCTTGAAAAAAAAAAAAAAAAAAAAAAACTACACAAGGGCTCTACCACACTTTCAATGTTAAGAAGGAAAAAACTGTACAATGCAGAAGATAAGAACAAAAATGTGAATATGTATGAATGAAACCGCAGGCACATGTAGCTAACGCTGAGAAAGGAACAAGGGAAAAAAGTGAAAATTGAAATTAATAAGCATGAGTTGGAAAAATTCAACTTTTCCACAATTACTAAACTAGCTGAGAGTCTCTGAGTTTCTTATAGGATAACGGCATTTAAATAACACACATATTGCCAACTTACACAGTCAAAGTGGCAAAGCCGGGTGGCACAGGCGGTAACGCATAGGATTCTCAAGTGAGCGCTTGAGACTAGCCATCCTAAACTTAGGGTTTTTGTGATCACTGATGCAAATTTTGCGATATTTCCTTTCCTTTCCCCAACTTTTGCGCACCCTCATTTCTTTCACCTCATTTCATTCCATTGGTTCTGAATGCACAGGCAAAAGTGCCGGGCGAAATGGAATGGTACTCTATGCGGCCTTACGGTTAATTCCTATTTTGGGAAGGTATATGCCCTGTCCGATGTGGAAGCAACCCTTCTGAGAGAATATGCCAGCTTGGGAGTGCTTAGTCTAGAAACACTGTTAGAATTCCGTCTACATCATCTCATCTCTTCCACTTAGAGATGATCTCATTGGAGAAACTGGCGCAAACGGTTGAGATACTGAATTTCCTCTTCCGTTCTCGTCGATGCATTCCAATCCAGTGTGATCAACTGGATCAACTTTTTTTGCAAGTCGTTGACTTTAAAATGTAGATGCATATAGAATTAAGTAGCAAGTTATGAGTCATTATCCTTGAGATTGTCCAGTATAGGACTTACAAGACTTTTACAATGCCTTCTCAAAGGAAATATTTTACATCTTACGCTCCTATGGTTATCTTGTCTGCTGCTCCAGCTTTACAAATCAGAGGACCCAACAGAAGAAGTATAACTATAAATTTGGTGAAAAATATCATCGACACATTTGACAGCAGATACCCTGTCTGGATCAGAATAGAAACGTTTTCAAACGGTGGAGTTTAAACTTCATCTTTACAAAGTAAAAATATGGATTCTTACTTTAACTCACTTAGAAATATTTAGAATTAGTGTAAAAAAGAGATCCAGTGGAAAAGGTGCCAAACGACTTAGAATAAATGGAAAGGAATAGCATATTATATTGGTATAGAACAATAATTAATATTTGGTGCATTGTGTGCAATTGTCGACGTTCTGCCAGATGGAAAAAAGTTTACACGAGAGTTCCAGGGGTGTTAAAAATTAATGACACGGTTTACTTAAAGTAGACATTTTAAGCGGAAAGAACTTTTTGAAGGTTCAGTATTTATTCAGAAATAATCTATGCTTTATTTTGTTTTGTTATAATAGGGATGGTTTACAAAAACACAAAATAATTTTACTATAAATTTAATCGATCAACCTTGGAGCTCGTAAATTAATCACTCTGCGTCATATACAAAGATCTATAAGACAGATATTGTCACTGACGTCAATCACGGTTTGTACATTTTACAAAAAATATTTGTGGATTCTAATGTCAACTCGCTTGCTTTATCGGGGCACTGGAGTTGCGCATACTGGCGGCAGAGAGTAGTACATTAGTCCATTAGTAATGTGCGCAACGAATTACTTATCCTGATTGATGATGAAGGTGAAGATGAGATCGAGATTATGATTGAGTAAAGATGGAATAAGTGGCAGGGTAAACCGGATTATCTGGAGAAAATCTGTCCAGGCGCCGCTTCTTTTACCACAAATCCCACTATGGTCGCTGGGATCTAACCCGGGCCGCCCCGATGGTAAGGGAGCAGCTTAACCACGGTGCCATGACATTTTGTGATGATAAAAGTGTAACAGGGAGTTTAATAGAAATAAAATGTAGTATTTAACAAGGGTAGGCAAATAAACAAATGTTTTTCCTTTTTTACATTGTAGTTGTATATTTTTATGCAATTTAGGTGTTTTGTCTGGTACTTGGAATAATAAGATAGCCAACCTTTCCAGGTCACGGAAGGACTCGAACCAGGATCTGCGGCTTAGAGCCTGTGTCTAACCGTTTAGTACCATGTGCTAAACCGCAAACTTCACTTTTCTCTTCTGAATGTTTTTTTTTTGTATTGTTTTATTTATGGACGCTCTTTAACAGCTCAGGTCATCAGCGTCTCATTCAACTCAGGGCGTGAAACGGCCGACAAATTTTGCTCAGAGGCCTCTCTTTCAGGCTTGAGGTTCTTTTTCGTGCCGTAAATGTACGACACAGGACCCAAGGCTTTACTTCCCTTCCGAAGGAAGCCATACTTAGGATTTTTACGCCTCAAAAAATCCATCGGTCCTGGCCGGGTTCGAACCGCAATCTTGGGTTTAGGAGGTAAGTATGGTAATCACTACACCTCCAGGATCGACTCTTCTGAATGTATATACCCTGGAGATATCTAATGCTTTCTTGTCACAGCCTTATAGGCGACTCGAAAAGTTTGCGTGCTTAGAGCCTAGTCTAGTCTAGTCTTAGAGTCTAATTAACCGTAATATAAGACGAGGTTTGGATTGAATTAGTAGGATCGAAAAAGATTTACATACTCCAGCCTTGTTCAGTGGCTAGCCGTTTGTGTCCCCAGTGAAGCTATCTCTAGAAGGAAGGGTTGAATTAAGGGAGACATCTGGCGGCAAGGATCTGCGACGAGGCACGAACATGGATGGAGTTCCAAGTATTTTTTCCAAATTCTGAGACCCTCTGAGGAGTTCGAGCCACTCAGAAAGGCCACTTTCATATCTTACACATGGATAGCAACCATTTCAAAACGCAAGCTACCGTCACACTGCACCATCCTATATAGCCCTGGAACTTTCGAACCTGCAACAGAACCAACGGAATGAAATGATATGAAATGGGAAAGCGAAAATAAATACCAACGGAACCTGAGTATTTCATTAAATTTATCTCTAATGTTTCCTTTATAATATATTTTGTTTAGTTTAAATTTGTTCAGTATTTATTGTTTAAAGGCACAATAATACTATTTAGCTTTAACAAACCAAATGCTTATTTTAATTTTATCATTCGTATTTAAAATCATATGTACCCCATGATTATAGAAGCAGACTTTAATGGTGGATAATAATGTTGTTTCTTGCAGAATTTTCTGTGACTATTTCTTATATTGAAGGCGTTCAAATGTCGCTCCATTATGACAAGAATTGCAAGGGACGTGGAACCCTCTTTATATTCAATTGCTGTTAAAAAGTACATCGATTTTATAGCTGAATTCCTTAAGACAGAGTATTTTTCCTTATTCCAGATAAACGGAACAAAAATTAAGTAGACGGTTACCCGGTGTTTAAAGTAGTTCGCTTAACTTGTTAATATCATTAAGAAGCGGATTTACTCTGATCAGGATTACCGTGTAAAGAGTTTGCGCATAAGCAACTTACTGGCTTTATAAAGACATTTCATTAAACCGCACTCTAAGGAGCTTTGCCAACCGCATTGCACCTGTTCCACTTAAACACTTAACTCCTTTATTTACCCGTGTTTATTTTGAGAGCTTAGTGGTTCCTTAGGTAATCTTTGACTTGCTAGGGTCAAAACGTTTTACTGAACACTCCTGTCTTCAATTTTGTCTTTTTCTTCCTCTTCTTTTATTCAACTGAAATTTATATTGGATCATCACTTCTGAGCAACATGTCTGTCGTTGATCTTAATGTTTACTTTGTTTCACAATATTACATGGTGGAAAGCATTGTGCGAGTCTATTTATGCGACTTGCAACTGTTCATTGCTAACATCTCTGGCTGACGGCTTTGGTACCTATATGTACTTTCTGTTTAGAACGAGTAACTGGTCAGACAACTTAAAACGGAGCAGCATATACCTGCTAGAAGTGGCGTCTTTCCAGTAAACCGCAAGTGAACGTGACTACAGGCAGCTTTTAGGAAGCTGTGATGTTTAGCTGCCGCCTTTACGTGTGAATAATTTATTTGTATGAGTGGCTGGAATTAGGTTAAGGTGCTTGTTAGAGTTGGGATTCACTCTGCCAGCGCCGTGCTCCAAGCATAAGATTTAAGTTAGGCGAGATGTCTGCTCTACTGCCTTATCCAGGTTAAAATTAGTTAGTATGTATAAAGCAGAAGCTCTAGTAGAGAGGAGAGGGCTGATAAATAAAGGAGAGCAAAATACAGCGTACGCTTCTTCATTGTTGGGATGCAGCTGCAACATGTTTGTATAATTCCAACAGCATATTCTGCCACATGTTAACACTGAAAAGGCTATCAGAAAACCAAGCTACCTCATTTACGGGGAAGATTATTTGTATTTTATTTCCTCTGTAAAAAGAGAGCTGACAACGCTGATACTTCGTTCTGTCTTGCTTTACGTTCCTTGTTCTACCTACCTATCTGTATACAGAGAACTGGATTGAATTGTTTGGGGCGGAGGAGAATAATTTCGTTATTCAAGTCATGCTCACGGCTGGCCCTTTGTACCTGGACCTCTCAATAGAGAAAATCTGAGAGGAAAGGATGAGATGAAGCGGCCAGGATCCACGGGTGGTGAGGCACGCTCATGGACGGAGTCGCTAACATTGTTTTCAGATAGATATCTCGACGACGCTGAGCCCCTCCCCAAAGAGTTCGCTCCTATACCAGAAGCCAGTGCAGAAACCTTTACAACCTCGCCCTGGCACGTTCCACCCTGTAACAGAACCAATGGAAAGAAATGGTAGAATGGAAAATACATATCCATCCTAGCATTCACCTTACTGACCCAGGAAAACCGAAAAAATCGAAGAACAGAATGACTTGCTCAACTAGAATTGAACCCGGAACCTCCCGAATGCGAGTCTTAAGTGTTACCACCTGAGTCACTGCGCCCATGTACAGATTGTTCATGAATAATACTCACAGTTTCCATGGTTTGGGCCCCATGACCTGTTCAGGCTCAATACTCTATTGCTTTCTAGGTCGTTCCCTTCTTGGTCTAATATTCAGCTAGTTTCGGAAATTAGTACGTTCCATCCTCTGCAGATATTCGCCCATCGCTTCTTGTAATTACGAACTTCATGCATAGTGTTATTCGTAACTGCACTCGTATTTCTTCGTTTCATAAATGATCTTATCTTGTGCATCCTTTAAATGCTCGTAAAAATTCACTTCTCTTGATTTAATGTTATTAATAAAGCCTATCAAATTCAGTCTCGTATCTCGGCGGCTTGACTTGCTCACTCTCACTGCCTCAAAGAGGGCATGGCATGCATTTGCGGAAAGAGATTTGCCAACGGTAGCTTACGAGAGCGCGTAGTCTCGAGAATTGCTGATGTTCGATTCACAAATACAGGAATGCCTATTTTGATCGAGAAACGACGTTTCATGTTCCTACTCTTTCGTAACTATGTATAAGTTGTTATTATGCATTGTACAAGACTATCATGTTTTGGTTACTCGGTACTGGCTATGGGAATTCTTGAGTCGCCTCGTTGCCTAGAGCCTGCTCCCGAGATATGAGGTTCTCGTAGCTGCACTTCCGCTTACTAGAATAACCCGACGTTTGACCGTCTTTGGTTACTAATTTCATTCTATTTTAGGCTCAGATCTCACTACCATGTAACAAGGTAGGAACTGCCATATTTTTATAGAATTTTAGCTGTCTTTCTTTTCCTGTTTTATTCCTCGGTATTTCCGCACATAAGTTTATATTTAAATTTTTTAATCGAAGATTATTACCATAATCATAAGATATATTGTTTTCTAAATCAATAAACTGTGACACCTTCTTAAGTATAGTATCATTTATACTTTTTGATCTTAAAGGGTACTTTCCTCTGAAAGTCATTTTCGTTTTAGATGTCGTATTTTGCAATTATATGAATTTGCTACATTGTTCAATCCACATATGCTGTATTATAATTATTTTTATAATTAATTAAACTCCCTCAAATGTTAATAAGTAATACCAAAAAAATTGCACTCTATATATCTAGAGTGAGCTTAGAAAAGCAATTTGACATAAGTCACCCAATTTCAAAGGTTTCAGACTTACATCTATGACTTGAAGTTTAGACGCCACAGGCTTTTACGTTTACCTGTACCCTGAAAACAACATATTGAAATGTGGTATGATGTTGCGTCATTGTCCTATTTCATCGTTCAGAGATAAATTAAGTTTGTTACTTTCATAATCTTCGGAGTCTAATGTTCGGATATCATTAAACCTATGAAGGGATTTAAACCAAAAGTTGCTCTTGGAAGAAATTCTATGTATCTGCCCGTTCAAAGAAATCATTGGAGCTCTGAGTTTGACAGTATCCCAAGCATAAGACAGACAAGGGAGGAAGATGGTAGCGCTATAGATGTTGAAAGCTGTGATCGACAAGAAAATGACACCTAAGTCTAACGATGGAGTTGAAACAATTGTGAATGAACCAGGGCACAGGAACAAAAATGTAGTGAAAGAATTTTTCTGAATATGTACAATTTATATACGTGTATATAAATAATTCACTAGGAATTCTGATGTAATGTGGTGCAAAATCACATACTGCTATTCAAACGAAGAAAAATTTCCAGAAGCAAGTGTTATTGAGCATTTTTGGGCTAGACAGCAGGAAAGTGCGTTTAATCAATAAAACCAATCACCAGAGAACAGCTGGAAGGTCAAGGAAGAGTGACAGCTATGAATTTTAGGAGACTTTTCGAAATCGAGTTTTGGAGCACCACCGGAGCAATAAAGGCTACACCAACTATATATTAAAAATCGCGTTAGATCACGAAATAATAAACGTTTCTAATACTTAATAAATTTTAAATCATTTATCTTAAAATATTGAAGCATGAGCCAATTCTGCCTTTAGAAAGCTGTTCGAAATATTTGTGATATTTCAGTTTTTTATAAATGTCTGGCTCTCTAGATCTTATTATCTTAGCTATAAACACTTAAAAGACACGTTCATTCATCATTATCAAACAAGAAGATGCTAGAACTGCCTCCCTTCATTTCCCATACATTTCTGGCATCGGCTTATGAAATGAACTATTACTTCTGCAGTTTTCTCTGAGAAATGGAGGAACTTTCCTCACAAATGTTATTTTTCAGTTCATTTATGTGCGTGGATTTGTCTTGTACATTTTAATACCCCTCCCCCCGAAGATAAGGATTGCAGGGCTTCAAATCGGAGGACTGAGGGGCCATAGTAATGACTCTTATCACGAATTGAAAGCAAGTTAAT
This sequence comes from Metallyticus violacea, assembly GCA_030762175.1. NCBI lineage: Eukaryota > Metazoa > Arthropoda > Insecta > Mantodea > Metallyticidae > Metallyticus > Metallyticus violacea. The sequence continues at coordinate 122,436,768 of CM060833.1, forward strand.
ATGTGCCGTTGCAGAGTCTGGTTGGAAAGTCGAGAACACATGTTCCCTTACTATTAATTCACTGAAAAGGAATTGCAAAATATTCTGCACATACCTATCACTGTTAATTGATCCATTACTTTCTCAGTGATAATGTCGCATCATACTCCTATATTTTGATCATGCAGCAGTTCCTCGTGAAGCAGGTTAGGTTTTTCTGAATTCCAGTGTCGCTTGTTTTGTAAATTAACATATCCACTTAGGTGAAACCAAACTTCGTCTTTAAAGAAATTTATATTAAGATCTAAATCAACATTAAGGTCAATTTTCCCGTTTTCATTCTTAAAGAAAATTAGATTCAGATCAATTTCTCCATCACACACACTATTCAAAACCATACACAAAATCTACTTCTGGATGCAGGGATGCAAGTTCTTGCGCTACAGTAATTTTAAAAAGTTTTAACTTCAGTAGCTATGTAGTAGTTCGAACAGAGGAATAGGAAATTCCTGTTTGATGAGAAATACGCCCAAGTGATATTTTAGGAGAACGTTTCAGAGCAATGCCCAATGTTATCTAATATTTCTTCTGTGAGTACTGTAGGTGACTGTGTACGCTTTTTATCAAAAATACTTACGGTTTCACTAAATGTATTTATCATCTGTGAATTGAACTTCGACTTGAAAATTAAATATCAGAAAATCTTTCTTAAAACTTTCTCCGTACTTCACGAGTCGATTCTATACGCACGTACGGATCGTAAATAAATATTCTTTGAAGAATATGTAGATTACCTGAATTGATCCATATTAACGTAATTAATATTGTATTACGCAGCTTAATGCATACTTAATACACTTTCACACACCACATAAGAACATGTCCATACATTTCTAGAGTTGAACTCGCACTGACCTCCCTTCCGGCTCTCCGGCCGACTTTCAAGCGTGGGAATGATACAAGAACTGAAGAGCTTGGTCAACTGCGGTCAAGCGGATGGAGCGGAATAGAACTATGTTCATTGTCGGCTGCAGTAAGGTTTATAGCCGAGATGCACAACCGGACAGTGTTTTCAACTTAATAGACCTATATTTCCCCTAATTCTTTTTTGTGGCACAACGTATTTGTACATTGAGCGTATACAAGGTGAGGAACATATCGTTTCTGTTATGATGTTAGAGCAGATACTTTATACCTTTTGGTTCACGATTCCTCAACACAGGACCATGCATACACTTGCTTCTCTGAGGTAGCATTTCCAACGAGAAAGCAGATGTGAAAATTCAAAAACTACATTTTCGTTTAGCCAAATTATTTTAAAATTGATTAATTTAAAGTAGACTAATTCAATCACCTTTTACAATGAACAAGGCTTAATTTCAAAGGACGAAAAGAGGGCTGTGTGTCATAAACAAATATGCCACGTCCGTAGCTAATTGGGTTTGGGCTTAGTTAGCTGTGTATATACAGACTACAGAGTCAAATTTAAACCGCTGATATAAAAGTTTTGCATGTTTTTGCTATCTCTAACAGGTAAATTGAGTAGCTTTAGAATTTCCGGCTTTTTAGGGAGGTGGAAATCCGTTAATTTTCATTTGTGAAAACTAAAGCATCTGACTTAGAGTATTACTATTACAAGTAAATAGCTTGATGCAGATATATTGAATAGTATTAGTTGGGATAACTTCTTGATTCTCAGAACCTTATTTAGGAATTTCGAGTGGGGGCAAAAGCGGGTTGCTACTACTGAAACTATCGCTAATTATCCTGGTGGTGAGCTGACGTACAAAGCAGGGTACTTAGGGGACCATGTTGAAAGCGTCTGCTGTTGGCGGTTGGAGATGATATACTGCGTTACCGGCAGCGTGTAACTGTTAAAGTTGGAAAGAGGAACCCAAGTTGTTACGGGCCTTGGCAAGACCATGGGGTTAACCTGTCAGCTCTCCAAGTAGAATATCGCATTTCCTCTCTCACAGAGTTCTTCAGAAGCCTCAGTTCAAAACTGCAGTTCTTAGGTTCACATATTTGCAGAAAACTGTAAATTTTTACCTTTTTATGTATTTTTGTAATTTCCTGCTCGCATTACAAAAGTAAGTGTAATTGCTGATTATATGAGACTATTGCTTTTCCTTAAAGGTAACTCAAAAATCGGACACGGATGCTAATGTAGCTGTATAAAATATTTTACAATATAAACCCAACAATTTGCATCTCAAATAATAATTGTTTGTTTAAACTTTGATGCTTAACTAATTGTGGGTCTGTTTTCTTTTACCTCCAAGTTTCACCATCTGGACAAATCATTCTTCTGTTTATGTAGGTTTCTAGAACGTTTCTATAATATCTTCTAAATGTTGCTTTTTATTACTTTCTGCAAATTGAACTTAAGTAGCACACATGCAAAATATATAAGCTAACCTCCTTAAATGTATTATTGTACAATTTAGATCATATTTTAAGCTTTTTTGTTTTGAAATATTATTTAAGGTAAAAATTCTTGGAAACTGTTAGCTCTATTTATAAAGCATTAAGCCTTTTTAATTGCGATGATAGCACAGTTTAATTTAAATAAACTTTCTGAAAAAATATATATTTCTAATATTTTACGTGATTAATTTTATTTTTATTTTAGAATTTGAATTTTTGAGTTATATTACATTATATTTATTTCACCCATGGAAAAAGCAAGCAAATTTCTCTAACTTTTTAACATCTTACTTACATTTTACGAATCATTTACTAGCTCTTGGTTCCTAATTTTTCCCTATAATTTTCAAATTACTAAATAATATAATTCAGCAAATATAAACACTTTTCATTCAAAACATAAACATTTTATAGGTTGCGCATACCCCCCGATGTTTTCTTGAGTCTGTGGCTTACTGCTGTACATGTTCTTTTTCAGTATGCTATAAATCACAAATTAATTTCAATAAAATCAGATGATATTGATGTCACTAAGAACTGACGACGCGATCTTCACTGTAGGAAACAACCTGAGGCATACTAAATTAAATAGTGGTATGTAGAGCTATGTTGCTGGACGTTTGCAATACAGAGCTTCTAGCTAATTCACGAAACTCAGGGAATATTACCATTTAGACTGCGGTAATTGGTAATTGTATAGAAGAATGCCAACAATAGAGCGTATCAGCTTTCACCTTTTTAATCATGAAGAGGTATTTCATGTAATGATAATTCTTATTAGGGGTATACGGGTATTCAGGAAGTTGATGGGCTTATTTAGGAGGAACCATACCTCATTAAAGAATCAATGTGTAGCTCCGTATTCCCTGAATGTGCCCCGACAAATTGCGAAATGCTCATTGGAATGCGTTTCGGTTCATTGATAACACCTGCGGCACCCATCGAGAGGAAAGCTTTCTTATATCCAAAACGTTTATAAAATATAGTGGACATGGCCTATCGAGGTCTTTACAATGTCAGCCCATTCGCATATCTTCAATCGGCGATCATTGAATATGGCATTATGAATTTTTGTCATAATCTCTTCCTTCGGTCGTAGCAGTTTTGGAACGCCCTGATCACTCATCATCTTGAATATATGTACTACCACACTTAAGTTCAGCAGCCCACCTATAACCGAAAACGAAGGGGAAGAATTCTTTAACGTGGGATCTAACTCCTTTTGTATTTTTGTTGGGGTTAAAGCCTTCAATTACTTTATCACAGCCCGTAAATCAGTTTATCCATTTTGTAGAAAATATTAACACTAGTTTGTTTACACGATCATCATATACAAGTGACTGCACTTATTGTCTGAAATTATACACGGGCTATCTAAAGGATGATACTTAACTGTCATAATAATAAGGCCATCTTCACCACGACATCTCTGAGTCAGGTCAAGAACTTTTAGAACACCCTCGTATTGTTAGTAAATAAGTGACTGGAAGCTCAACGATAGAGACAAGAATAGGTGAAAATAAACAACAGTACATAGAAATATTTAAAGAAAACTTTTGTAAACAAGAAAATATTTGAATGTAATGCAATAAATATTGCTCCGTTGTCCATTAGTTTGAAAGCTAGAAAACACAAAGGCTGAAGCGAGCGAAACACGTGATGTACTCTTGGTTCTGCAAAGTTTTCATATTTAAGACAGAAAAGACTGGCTATGTTTAGGAGCTGTTTTTACATGTAAATATGGAAGATATTACACTTCTTTTCGCTTTGTGATGATCACTGAAATGCTCACAACCTTCAGTTTAATTCAAATGTGTGGAACTCATACAAAGCTATTTAATACTTTCAGGAAATGAAAAAATAAAAATATCTTGTAATGTGATGAAATGCATATAAGCGCTTTTAACTCGCGTTTCATAAAGAATTAATTAAATAAAATTAAATGTATGCGTTTTGAAAGTAGTTTTCTTTGTAAATATGCACGATTAAATAAAGGCGTAACGTCTCCATATGTTTAGCGCAGTAGGTTTAAATCAGCAGCGTGAAGCAAAAATTTTCAAGCTATTCATTTCTTTGAGTGGATTGTTTATAGCAAAAATTCATGCGCGAAAATAATTCTTGTTGCTTTATGGTTTTATGAACATCTTGGACATTGCTCAACAAAATTATAGCAATATAATTAATATATTTTATGACGCTAAAAAGCAGTGACAGAATATATGGCAAACATATACCAATTATGTTGTAAGATGTACGCATACTTCAGAAAATTACTTGCGGAAATATAGCGAACGTGTGTTATTCACATAACGTAAAATGGAATTTTATTTTGATTCAATCTCGCTGATTGAAACGATAAATAGGCGTTAGGATTAAATCGTGTATGTATGTATGCATATGTGCAGGGCGTAATGTCGCTCCTGGTGGTGTAGTGGTTACCATACTTGCCTCCTACACCCAAGAACGCGGGTTCGAACCCGGCCAGGACCGATGGATTTTTTCGGGCGTAAAAATCCTAAGTATGGCTTCCTTCGGAAGGGAAATAAAGCCGTGGGTCCCATGTCGTACATTTACGGCACGAAAAAGAACCTCAAGCCTGAAAGAGAGGCCTCTGAGCAAAATTTTTCGGCCGTTTCACGCCCTTAGTTGAATGGGACGCTAATGACCTGAGATGTTAAACAGCGTCCATAAATAAATAAATCAATCAAGGCGAAATTAATTTATAAATAATCCATTTTTCAAGGGAGGAAATGTGAAGAGGTACTCTAAACTTAGTTCTAAAACGTTTCTCTTCCATAAGAAAACGAAAAGGAACTTTCCAAACATGTGTTAAACACTATTAAAAGTATGTTATTCTAATTGCGCATTTTAATAAGATGACTCATGGTGTCCTATTTAATCAGCCTTGTTCAACTATTTGCCTTCATCAGGTTTCCATCTCCTCACAAAGCATTAAACAGAAAACATTAGCATCCTTTTGACAGACGAAGAGCTTAAATTAGACATTGAAAAGTATTTTGTTGGCATGAAATTGCACATTTATGAGATTATAAAGATTTTGGAGCATCGCTGAACAAAGTATCTCGTCCCGAATTAATGAACCTCCAACCGACCGAATAGGGCCCTAAAAAGAGCGTCGCCTCCTTACCGCAACCACATCACAAGGATCCTGCATTCTACATCCTTTCTTCTAAGCAGGGGTTAAGCCCTATTGGATAACATATCTATTCCTTTTCTAGCCGAGTGAATTCCTTAGAAAGATCTTTTGCATTGCATTTGCAGCTTTGTTATTTTGCATGATATTGATAGAATGTTCAATTCCTATGATTAAAAAAAAACCTTCCAAAATCAGAGAAACTTATCACAGCTCAGCAGTTTGTCCATATAAGACACAGTTTCGAAAAAGAATAGTTTGGAGTGTGCGATGTCAATAGCATAATAATGCAGCAACATCAAATTAATAAAAGTTAAAGAGAAAGGCGAAGAAAGTATTGCACAGGCCAGGGGGTTTTTTAGTAGTATTTAATGCCCATTTTTACTACTGAGGCACTACAGGTGGTGGACACTGATGATACATGAGATGAAATGATAAATTGGGGAAGGATATTTTTCAAGAAAGGAAACGTTCCAGCACTAAGTTTAGGGTACCTCCCCGGCATTTGTCAGCTATGAGGACTGAGGAAAACCTGAAAAAAACCCAGTCAGGGAGGACGGTCCTGGCGGGATTCGAACCCCAGACCTCCCGCTCATGAGTCCGCGCCTTAACAACCTTGGCCACCCGTGGCAGTAGAGGACAGGGTAAAAGGATATTAGTGACAATATGAGGAGTTAATGAAAAGAAGCATAAAATTTCATCCTTGAAACATTTGAATATTTCAACATAATTCCCGTTGAATATAATGTAATTTGTTCACTAAACGGCAGGCTGTACTTAGTAAGCCTAGGTGATTAAGATATATTTAAAGTTCTTGCCTTAAGGATCCCATCATAACAATCATATCAATTAATCTCAGGAATTCCTTCTCAATATCATTAAGCCTATAATGTTTATGGTGATCAGTATTGCAGTTGTTGTTGTTGTTATTATTATTATTATTATTTATGATTGATATTGCATGGTGTACTAAGAATGTTCAGTACAACGTATTCAGTTTTGTAAATATACCATATGGACAGAAATTATAACAAAAGATCATCCGCGTCATCCGTCGCGGCTTTAAGAAAAACATCATAACAAAGGGTTGTTTGGAAATTTTGTAACACTCAGGTTCCTTTCCTCTTTTGGTAAACACCTTAGAATAATAATGAATTTTATTGCACTTAACGGAGCGGAGAAGGTTTATTATGCCTATAGGTTAACGGTATTTGTCGGGTTCAAAAGAATAGGACGTGAGAAAGCTAGGTTTATAAGGCAGATATTTGGCGTGGGTGAACTATTTAAACCAATCTACGAGTGCCAGAATCTGACGAATGAGAAAAGACGTATCTTATGTACAAAATAAGCTTAAATCATATCTGTTGTTATTAACTTTCCATAGCCAATAGGGAGCTAGGCTGAACCAGAGTTCTAGAATCTTAGAGGAAGAAAATTTCGCGGGGCAAAGCGCGTCCAAACATTAAGATTTTGAATCTGGAATAAAGATGGAGGTTTCGAGCCTTCATCAAGTTAGTTATTACAGTTTCTTCGATAGCGCGCGGTTACATAAAAGTCATTATAGTTTGATCTTCGATAGTGCAGTCATATAAGTTATTCCGGTGTTTTTTACGGTGCAGTTATTTCGTCAAGCTAGTAGTATGATATAATCAATAGGGAACAATCCACTTATGAAGTCGCGTTTAGGAATGCTCGTCAATTATAATATACTTTCTATTCAGCCAACCCATCTGTGGTGATAAGTGTAGTCTTCGACGCCGAAACACTAGATATCGGGATCTTTCAGGTAAACAGTGAGTTATAAAGTGTATGTGGTAAAAATCATGACTACAAAGCATAGGGAGTGTTGCCGGCCAAAATACACCTATTTGTTCAGCTGATCAGACATATGTTAATCAAGAACCACAGGACCAATAAACATAGTGTTGTGTCACCAGAAAAGTTTTTCCAATGTGACAAACGATCCAGCAATTTCTAACTTTAAAATTTTAAGTAAATTGAGAACTTAGCCTAATTCCGGAAGTGCATTAATTCACATTAATAATTATTTTTTATGCTTTAATAAGGGATAGAAATAATTAAACTTACGATAGACATAATTTTTTGAAGCAAAATTTATTTTTATACGTTCCGTTATATGAAACAATAGTGCCATTGCTAGAAACATTAGAAATAGAATATTTGATTATAATAGTAAACCATCACTAGAACCAAACAATACTTCCTATGGAAATGTAGAGGACGCATTAATACGAACTCAGAAGAGTAAAATGAGAAAGACATTTTTCAGGAATTGTTATATACACCATTACGAACATCAACATTTTTTGTTACCACAAAATAGACACTGGAAAACAATACGTTACAAGAGAGACATATTTGTAATTTGTAATCAACGAATTTAGAAAAGAATAGTTAATTGAACGTTTGGATTTTCAAACTTTAGATGCTAAACTGAAATAGAAAGTATGAAGAATGTCAGTTATTCCAGTAGGGAGGAATAGGGAAGACATTCAACGAAGAAGTACCACATGGTTTTAGATGGGGAAAGATTTTGAACAGATTGTGCATTTATAATGGCCCAGATATTAGAAAATATAAAATAGAAATAAATTTAAACAGTCAACAATATTAGCGTTTTTATAAAGTTCATACAATAAAAATTTGAGAAGTCATAATAAAACAGGCTTCCAAATGTTATTGTTAAGTTTCTTGATTGCCAATATAGAGATGTTCGGCGACGAATCAAAGAGAGAAATTTAAACTAGTTCTCCTTGATAACACAAACTCTTCTGATCTGGTTCCTTTATTCATTCAATGTTTCTGAAACATTCTTGTGAAACATCAACTGTTTACAGAATAAAAAAGCAGGAATACAACAGATCTGCGACCAATTTAGAAGTCTTCTTTGTTCGGTCACCAAGTTACACGCACGTAATATATATATGTGTGTGTGTGTGTGTGTGTGTGTGTGTGTGTGTGTGCGCGCGCGCGCTTTATATATGAGTAGGATTGTTGAGTAAACTAATGGCTGACTTTCTCGACAACTTCATACATAAAACTGGACACTAAAGTTTGAATGGAACTGATCCAATAAGTTTTGAGAAAATGGTTCATATCTTACTGAAGAAAAGTTTGAGAATAATTAAGTAGTTACAGGTTGTGATATGAAAACTTTTGTGTGATGAAACATCAAAAAATCAGCTTTGGAAACTATCCTACGAATCACCACATGTGAACATTAATTAACTTGTAATATTTTTCTGCATGATTCATAATGTAAAGAATGAAGTGAGAACTTAATTATAATTACCACGAGGAACTTGAAGAAGATGGTATATGAACATATAGGCTGGCTATTAGAGCTTAAGCCCAAAGCTTCAGAAGATATAATTAACAGATTAAGAACTACCTTCACTCAACGTTTAATGCGGAATTGTAATATTTTTAACAATAATGCTGGGTTTGCAATATGAATTGTACACTATAAAGTTTGAATATGATAGCTTCCATATACAACATTATCATTTAACACTCTTGGAGTTTGCAATAATAATGCAGAATGTGTTAATTAGTTCTTTTTAGTTGTACATTATCTTTAACATCTGAAGAAAAATGAACGTAAAAACTTGAGTTTAATAAATATTTTATGGTTTAAAAAGTATTGATATCACTTATCCCGTTTCTAGTAGTATTCAGTTGTTTCACAGAATCAGAAAATCTCTGTACACCTCAAACATTAACATTAACCTGGCCCAAGTGCAGAGCAGAATACATCTCTTTGGATGCTACGCTTCTTATGCTTATCAGCGACGCAAACCAATACTTTCTTGATTGGAATATTATGTCCTCCCTTTAAAGAGCCCTTTCACGCTTTCATCTAATAGCCTGTAAATTATTCATTTGAATTTAAAAACTAAGTGACGATTGAGTCCAAGCCTTTGCAAAGTTTCTCAAGATTCCTGCTATTCTGTCTTTCCACCTTAATTCGGTGAGAATGATCCTTCATGACCCTTCTGCCACTACGTTTTCCCTTAGCTCTCTTCCTCTCTCTTTTGCTCTGTCTGCCAAGTTGGCGAGTCAAGGGCTCTATTAAAACCATATGGTTTTCGGAGTAAACAGTATTCTCTCTGAAGCACTCTGTAGAAGAATGTCAAGTCATACTAATGGCATTCGAGTGGTTTCAGAAAAAAGTAGGAAATATATTTTACATACATATAAAGTATATAGCTAAAATGTTTATGCCTTTATATTTTAATGTTTTATATGTAATGCCCCATAAATAACTAAATGTGTAAGTATTCATTGTGTTCTTATAGGCATTTCTCTATCAAAATTTCTTTCTTTTGTTACAGGTAAGACACCGTTCTCTTGACTCTGCGGAAGGCGTGCTGGTAGGATTTGAATGTTTGTATATGTTAATTTTATATTTGTGCATCAACCACATGTTCTCTTCATTCATACATTTTAGCAATATGGAATAAAGCACTATTTCCAATTGGAAAAAAATGAATAAAAATATTTTATACAATATTAAATAGCAGCTAAAAGGCCGTAAATAAAGTTGAACTGTACATTCAATTAGCCCACACAAATGCAATGATTTTCTAGGTTTTTATTTTCCTTTTATGCTTTTACGCTTTTCGATATTAAAATATTTTCTACAACTCTTATCCATTTCACGCAAAAAATGATTTCATTTAAAATTAAAGTGGCCTGCAAACCAAATGTTTTATATTGAATCATATACGTTTATGACTATCTTTTTACACAGGTATCTCAAGGCGAAAAAAAAAACATCTACCACAATAGCTATTTCAACAAAGGCAGGAAAATAATACAACTGAAAGTGCTTTAAGAGAAACGTTATGCTTTTATAATAATTAATAAATGTTGAAGGTGTTTGCACTCCACCAAGATATGCTTGTAGTCTCTCTTCGTGTTAAGGAAGTAATTCACCAACGGTTACAGCTTCAATTTCTGTGGCATATTGCGACACACCTTTCCTCTCAGCATGCCTAATAGGAAGTAATACTGGGGAGGGGGTAAGCTCATGTAACTTTATTGGTATTTAGTGGATACAGTTATAGTTGTGTTGATATTGGAGTTGTGACTCTACCCTGCAGAAAACAGCTAATACAAATTCCTCGCCGTCCACTTACCACTTACACGGAACCACGCATTGTCACAGAAACTCATGTAGTCTGGAGTGTATTGACCAACTGCTGGAACCAATGATAGTAATTGAGTTTCTTTTATTCCTCGAGAGCTTTCGTCTTGTAGGTATCCTCGTTCTTTCTATTGCTTTCTCTCTCCTTTTTTTCCGTCTTTGTTTTTCTTCATCTTCTTTCTTTCTCAAACGGTGCCATCTATTTGTCCAAAGTCCTAAATCCTGCAATAATTTACATAAAGCTTTCGTTGGGGAGACCTGCAGTCTGTTTTTCACCATCTGTAATGTTGTGCACTTAATAATTTGTAATGTTCTTCATTATATATGTGGTAGTACATTATATTGCTCGTAACACAAAAAATCGATGGCTATATACGATTCCGTAATAGCAGGAGGCACTACTGCCCAGAACCACAAATTCGCAAGGTTTTTCAGACAAATGAAAGGAAATCGGCCTTCATTTGGAATGGGATGTTCTAGCTAAGATTATGGATTATACATATATCTACATATAATCAAATATAGTATAATATATATATATATATATATATATATATATATATATATATGTAGATCTGATCGCGAAAGTACATTATTTGCATACAATTTTTGTTACATAAATCTGAGTAAATGTTAAAGCTAAAGATTACAATGTTTGTTTTGTTTTAAACATACATTAAATATTATAAATTTATGTGGTGCAAAAATTGCGTACCTATATTAATAAAAGCGTACCACATGCATTTATTTTCTAATTCTAAAGCTGTCGTAATTAGAAGAATAAAGTTAGATAAGATTATGATTTTCTGGATCTATGTCAATTGCATTAGCAGGTTTTGAAATAAAAGTTTTCAGCAAATATTTTAATACATATCTTGATTATCTGTTTTTCCAAATGTCCGTTTCTCATTTGCTACACTCCTCAAAGTGTGAAAGGGAATTTTATCTGTTGTCTAAGATATTTTAATGTAAGTTAGGTATTTGTTTAGGCAATTTGTATATGAGGAAATGTAGACCAGTCATACCAGGAGCTAAAACAGCTCTTGGCTTGTAGGGACTTTGACTGTAGAAAACGTGGGTATCAGCACTCCTCTTTTCATTCCGTCTGAATGTTCTATACGGTCGAAAGAGCATTTTACGTTTCTCGCTCTCCGCAAAAGGTCAAAAGTTGTTGTTTCCATATGTTGGGAATCTCTTTCCGAGATGGCTCTTGTGATTAATATTTGCATTTGTGCCGGTTTTGCATATATGTACATAGGATTATTCAGAAACATTTAGAACGATTTGAATATAGTAATATTGAATAGAATATTGTGTACACAAATATAAACCTGCATTACATACAACATATGAATGAAATAATAGTAATATGTATAAAAGTAACTTGGACAAAATACATAAGTATTACGGAATATGTTGTGCTGTAATGTCGAAGTCTGATGCAGATACAACTACTGCTATCAACAACGAGACCATTGCGCATTTGTTTACTTAAGTCAGACTTGTATATCTTAGCCGCTTGTATTCTAACCATCCAAATGCCCACATAACGCAATTCCTGACTTGGAATTATTTATAAGAACGTTAAGTGTTTGTCAATAAGTCATTCCTTTTTCACGCTTTGTGCGTACATGTGAAGTTTCGACAGAACCAAGAGTAATCATTTTAAGTAATCTTTTTATAAACATCTTCTTTAAAGTAGTGCTCTTGCACAAATAAAAAATATGCAACAGCTTTATGCTAACCTCTTTGCTAAGCTGGAACGTAGTTACATCGTATATACAAAAGAGATATATTTTTATAACTTCAGCTAATCAAAATAAACTTTCTTTTATTAAATTATTACAGTATTTTAATGATTATTTTATCGAAAAATTGTAATTCTCATGGGTGAAGAGACATGAAGATAATGGATGAAACTGTTTTCAGCAGAAATGCTTCATATCGGTCATGGGAATGTTAGCCTCGAGGTTGCATTCTACCAAATATGAATATTTGCATCGTCATAATCGTATAGTTTCACGAACTTGTATTTCCACTCTTCTAAGTTCTTCGATTTGTAGTTGGTTGATTGTGAAATCTTCAACTCTTAAAGTGAACAAAAGTAGCCAGTGTCTATTTTAGTCCCCTGCATCTGCATTCAGTGTAGAATTAGTTTTTTCGCTGACAACATTAGTACGTTTCATTTCGCAAGGGCTACTAATGCATAGTATCAAAAAGGCAGCCTCGGTAGAAAGCTGTAGCCTAATATCATATAGCTGTTGTGCAGATCATAAAAAGATCAATAACTAAAGCGGTGGAAGGACGGTTAAATTTATGCAAAGGATTTGTCTAATCGGGAGCACAACAATTTCCGTTCTCCCTTTCATGCACTCAGTTACTTTATGTTGCAAATAGATATTGAAGAAATATTCAGTTTTACCAACTGTATGTGAAACACGTAACAAAGCAGTTCTGCTCACATCCTCAGTAGTGCAAGAATTGAACTACTTTTGAAAGCGGAGATACGAAGCTGAATAAAAAGTTCACTTTACAAATTTTATATAAAATTACTATAGGACTTTAGATGGTGGTTAGACTGCTCGCCTTCCACCTAGATGACCTGAGTTCATACCCTGAGGCAAGTGGGTTTTGTAGTGGATGAACCGGCGCCTGGGCCGGTTTTCTCCGGATATTCTAGTTTCCCCTGCCACTCATAATCATCTCATCCCCATCTTCACCTTCATCAATGAGCGTAATGTAATCCTTCGATTCTCGACACCCGCATTTTAAATGGACTAAGCTCCTGTCCTCTGCCGCCCATATACCGAACTCCAACTTCTGGCTGGCAAGAGAGTAGAATAGTAGAATTCACTAACTATAGGACTTTAGTATAAACTTTATCCGCTCACTAGTTGTTTTATATATCGGCTGCTAGGCATGGAACTTACTTCAACTCGCCTCCCCCTCCCAATTACATGTCCTTTAACATTAATTTCTAAACCTTTCAGTCTCACGGTCTCATGTTTATCTGCGAAAATGACCGTTGACACTGGAACAATATTTTTTGTATAAATTAATTTTGTAAATGAAATATGTGTATGAAATTTATCACAGCTATTCTTGTCACTAACCTCCTCCAGGATTGCAGTTCACGTTATTATGCACAAATTTGAATTTGGTCCAGCGTAAAACAAAACGACAAAAAAACCACGAGCGAAAGAAAACACACATTTTTAAGGGAGGGAAAACTAAGCGAAATTGACGCCAAACCTGAACTTTGCCAACAAAATTACTCCAAATATTACACAGGTAAGAATTTCGCAATGTAAAGGAAGACTAAACGACAAAACTGTATACTTAATCATGTCAATCAAATGTGTTATCCCTATACCATGCTTATTTACCTGAGGGAGGACTGCAAATATAGCATCTTATCTAATACGAGTAGATAAGGTAAGACTGTATACTTCGGTATGGATGCTGCCGGCTTTGACACGCATAATAGTTGAGACCTACACATCGTGTGAGCGGACAAGGTGTAAAACTAAAAGTTGCTTTCGAACTCCAACGGACTGTAATGAATATTAAAATTCTATTTAAAACAACTTTATGGAAAAAATACATAAAAATAAATGGGACATAGACAGCCGAATAAAAAGAACTGAAGGAAATGATAGTAAGAATAACAGTAGATTAAATTTTTATTTTTAATTGTAAATATTTTATGACTGACACAAATTAAATTATCTTCTGCCCCATTTTATGTCAGTATCTTAAGAAATCTACTTCCTTAGCCTGTCAGAAAGGTTGTTGATTTGATTTATTTATGAACACACTTTAACAGCGCCCCATTCAATTCAGGGCGTGAAATGGCCGACAAATTTTGCTCAGAGGGCTCTTCTTTCATGCTTGAGGTTCTTTTTCGAGCCGTAAATGTACGATACGGGACTCATGGCTTTACTTCCCTTCCGAAGGAAGCCATACTTAGGATTTTTACGCCCGAAAAAAAAAAACCATCGATCCTGGCCGGGTTTGAACCCACGATGTTGGGTTTAGAAGACACCACTATGGCTACCACTATGAATGGAATGCTTCTTTCCATTATTTGAGAAACATGTTTTTTGTCAACTCTGCATATATGACAATAGTTCCCTTCCAATCATCCTTTCTATTTTCTTCTTTGTATCTCCAATAACCTCCAATTATTCCTGACCATCAAAAGCAGTATCTTCTCGAGCATTTATATTTGACACAGAAGGACTTGTTCAAAATGAACTAACAAGCAAAGAAACTGACCTAAACTGATAAAAAATAGGACCATTGTTACTTTGAATGCTTTATAAAATTTAACTTAAAATGATGGATACATTTTGAACTATTACAGATTAAAATATGGAAATTAGTTTCTGCTTTCTCCAAAAGTAGGGCTAATAGTTATAATGTTCTCTTCTTGCTAAAGTATAAATTTATCAAATACGTTTTACGCTATTAATAACACTGTTAATAACCTGTAAAATATAAAAGCGGTATAAAATTCCAAATACGATAATTGTTCCATTCAAGAAAAAAGTTGTGTAAAAAATGCAAAATTACTCAAAGTCATCCAAGTTTAACTGGGGCAACGCTCCATAGTAGGATCGGAAAAAATACAGTATCCATCAAAATTATTAAAATTATTAATTTTTACTACACGGATGACCATGTTTTGGGGGTAATTTTATATAATAACAATAATAATAAGAATCTTCGAAATCGAACTGTTCATCACGAACTAGCTCACAAGATAGATATAATTATTACTCCAAAATTTGGCAATAAAGTATGTCTTTAAATTGTCATATAAATATCGCCAGTGACTTTAATAAACTAATATAGTAGTTATGAAAATGTTTATCTTTTCATTTACTTTTAAATTCAGTTAGATTTAATTTTGGAAGTTTTCCAAAAATATTTTGTATGTACTAATTAAATTATGAGGAAGTAATAGTTTATTTCTACCCTTCCCAACATTTGTATGAATCCTATTCGTTTGTACTATGTAAAGGAAATTACCGACAAAGTACGTTGTATTATTTGGCTTTCTCTTCTCTAAGTTAGTCGCCAGTTATTGAACATTTTCATCTGCCGTCTTCTCTTTTTTAGTAATTAAAACTTGGTAACATGGACTCCAAATTTAGTCTTCCTCCCCACTCCCCTTTGACGCCTTAGCGGAAAGGGAAGAGTTAGGAAAAGGGAAATGGTAACTGGATGGTAAATGGCTGAGAAAACTTAGAACTTTCTTCGTGTATGCAAAAGTTTGCAGATATTCTTTATTTCGATTCTGTGTTTTCTGTGTTCGAGTGAAGTTAGTAACACCAGAATCGCGATGTAGCCGTTCATAATAATTGATTTCATTATGCTTGTTTGCAGATTAACGTTAAAACTAAGTTTTGGGTCTGTTTGTTGCTTAGGGATGTGGAGATAATGGATGCACAGCAAGTGGACCATACTTGACCCTTTATAAGACGTTACTAGTCCCTATAATCCAAAACAGAGTTTCATAGAGCATGTACTAGATATGAAACATCGATATATGCTCTACTGCGACCTTTCAGAATATATATTGGTCTTTTTAGTTCAGAAATAGAGTATAAGAAAAGCTGAAAGTAGCAATATTGTGTAGTTTTCAATTTATTTTTTCTTAAATCAAATGTGAGAATGGTAACTGCTAAATATTATTTCATATCTATTTAAATAAATAAAAATGGCTATAAACGACTCTTTACTAAACAAAAGTATATTAATTGAAATCTAATTTATTCTTCTCCCCACATTGACTCTATAAACTTTGGGTAATATATTAAATATATAGATATTAAAATGTAGAGATTATATTTATTAAATATACAAAATATAGTCAGAATATGGTTCTTTGTTAACTTGGAAATAGCAAAGAAAATGCTATATCTATTTTAAAAGATCAGTTACATTTTTATGAACTTCACTATCAGAATTTTTTATAATGCCCTTTCTAATTCTATGAAGTTACAAAATCGAGAAGGAAGTATCATTTTCACGCTCCAAAAATTGCAGGAGGGTCTCTTTGATTTAATGATGCCCCATACTGTGTGACACCGACGACACCAAATTCATTGACTAAGTTAACCACCATTTCACCATTACCAAACTTTTCTATAATTTTCAATTTCTTTCTATATCCAAAACGTAGCGTTTTCTCTTAACTGATGTTGAAGACATCGTGGAGCGAAATTCGACAACAAAGTGAAAAACTGGCTTACGAACTTCAAGGTTCTTATGGCCAAAGTATTAAGAGAAGGGGTCGTTGTACATGTTTTCCTACTTTTTACCTTATGCAGAAGCCTCTAGCAATGTCCCTTGTTAAATTCTAATATTAAAGTGCATAGGTCGAGTTTTAGAGAGGCTTTCAAGATCAATTATGAATAATAATAATAATAATAATAATAATAATAATAATAATAATAATAATAATAATAATAATAATAATAAGCAGGAAGAGGGAAGACAATTGGATAATCTGAAGATTGGTTATTCGAGAGACAGTTAATCGATATTTTACTAAATTTAATTATGAATCACTTTCAAGGAGATTCTGTATATGTCTTTACTTTTAATTTTGTAAGAAACAGTGAATAAAATTTAGTGTTTATGTATTTTATAAACTAAAAAGGTGCATATAAAAAGTATCACGCGGGCTTAAAACGAAACTTCTTCTCCATTATAAAAATCTTTCCTTTCCTAAGTCGGAGAACTGAAAACTGAACTTTTCAGAACCCAGAATCCCAATTAAAAATTTTACAAAATTTCCAAAAAAGTCGTGGAAATCTTCGCTGAAATTGTGTTCCATTTATAGTTTTGAGCCCACCAACATTCATACGGTTCTGTCTTTAGTCTGTACGCTCTAAAAATTACAAATGAAATATAGACTTGAAAAAAAAATACCAAATATATTTCTTCTCCTTCTAATGACTAATAAGATAAAAGTATTTGCATTTAAAAACTCGGTTAGCAGATAGACCTTGGTAGCACATTTTTCTCTTAAACAAATAAAAACAGTTTTACAGTGTCATATTTCTTCGCTCGGATTGACCGTAATGTAAAATTACTGCTATCGTAAACCTGAGAGTAACTTTAAACTAAGGTGTTTTTTCTGTAGCTGTAAATGCATTACCTATATATGAATATTGTATTAAACTGGTTAATATAAACACCTATTTCCATTCTTGAAACCCCTTTATATTTAGTGTGCTACTGCATATTAGGGTTAGCCTTTAGATATGCCCATTGGTTGAAATAACGTGACAGATAATATTGCAGCAGTGTATAAACCACAGTTCAATTGTAGGAGTAAGTCTTCTATGAAAGAAAGTTCAGAAAAAAGAAATGAAGAAAAAAATTTCTGATACAATAAATAAAATTATTCCTCATCGTAAATTTCTTTTTGTTTGAAAGAGACTAATAAACTAATAAATAAGTGGAGTTTTTGAAAAACTATAGAAAGCTATATACTCGAGCCTTGTAGCTTGAAAATGGAACAAAGATATTAAAATAGGACTGTTCCGCAAAAATTATGACCTTTGATTTCTCAAATAAAGTTTTAAAAATTAAGCACATAATTAAACTAAATGCAAGATGATTTTTCAATTTACATTCCATGTAAACATGTTCAACATATTACGAGAGTGGTTTGATAAGTAATAATAGAGGGCAACAGCAACATAAACATAAAGCTAGGTTTCTATATACTCACAATTTATCATAACAGACCATTCTAATTTATTTCATTGTTTGACAGTTACTTAAACACAATCGTTTCAAGTGACAGTAAAAAAAAATGGATAAGATTTGAGTTCATGATGTGATTCAGAACTTTTTTATGGAAGGGAAAACAAGAAAGTAAATACACAGGAGGATTTTGAGTACGTTGGATGACGCATTGCTTCCTATGAAACAGTTTGAGTTGAGGCAATGATTTCAAGAGTGGCAGAACAAGCAACCATCTAAGCCATATCACGCACGTCCTGCAGTTCCAAAATCAGCTGTGGGGCAAGAGTAAAAGTCTATAATCTTGTTCTGACTGATAGGCGAGTGAAAGTTCGCTAGTTGGTAGAAACCGTGTGCATCTCAAATGAGCGGATTCCTAAACTGTGGACGGGACCAGCTCCGAAAAAGGCAAAATACTTGACAACTTTTGGTTTTAGTTTTTTCGGTATGCTAAAGGAATTGTCTGTTTGGATTACTTGCATATGAAGAAAACCCATTACTGGAGAATACAACGTATCACTAGTGGAGAGATTGAAGACAGCGATGAAAAATGTCTGGGAACGGCTAAAAAGAAGGTAGTTGTTTAACATGACAATGCGCCGATGCATTCAAGGCACGTCACTCTGGGCACATTGATTGAATTACAATTTGAAATGCTCCCGAATCCACCCTGTTCACACGATCTTAAATGGGTAGCGTTCTCGAACATGGTTTTCTTTGCTTTTCTTTGTTATTGATCACCGCTGCACTTAAAAGTTTGTGGTAAAATTACGATTGCGGTTATTCTGAAGTTAGTTCCCTAATTAAAATATTCAAGTTTGGTTCCATAGAAATCATTATGCTGTCGTTGCATTAGAAACTGTGTCACGCTTATATTAACACTTTTTGTTTGTAATACTGGCAGCAATTTCCGAACAGTAATTTTTAGAATGCTTTTGCCTTGACGCTTTTGTATTGGCTTCATCCAGTTTAAATATAAGTGGAAAGATAATATTCCAATGAAATGAGAAGATTCTAAATTTTATTTAAATGGAGAAATGGACCCTGCTATGCAAACTCATTTCGTAAGCTTGTGAACACATTTGAGGAAACTGATAAAAAGCAATTTTAAAATTTGTAGAAAACGCAGTCCAACACAGGATATTTGTGAAACTTCTGTATATAATATTTGTAATTAAAGTTGAAAAGTGTTTGGGAAAGAGATATTTAACAGTGTGGCGAATTCTGAGAAAACAGCCTCTGCTCTGTCCTTATAAAATTAAAATACCTTTACAACTCAAAGAGCAAGATGAACAGATTCGCGTTACTTTCAATTTATAAATGTTAGTTGAAATTCAGAATAATGCTAAAAAATCATAAGACAGATGAGGAATGTTTCGAATTAAATTTAATTACAGGATATGAACGGAAAATAACTTAATTATAATTGTTCAGCAAGGAATATATAGTGTTACGGTGAGTGTCTGTTGTGGTTTTACGTCACATTTTAATAGGATCTTAATTTCTATAAAGAAATAGAAAATGGACGAACAAAGACAGTAGAAGTAACGGGTAACGATCTTTTCGTATGTTGTGAGACTTTGTAGTACCCAGCATTACAGAATCATTATATTAAAAACCTTGTTTTTATTCAAGACAGCGCTATACCTCACTTACACAATACCATGAAACATCATTAAGATACACATATGGTCATCGTGCAATTAGGTATTTAGACAGTTAGCCTCTTATGACACCAGATGTGCACTGCTTATGGGATTGTCTGAAAGGAACGTCGTATCGTACCTGCTACTCGTTAGGAACTGAAACAATCTCATAGAAAACATTCATACATACATTAGAGCATAGAAAAACAACTAAATCTATTGAATAGCACGGTGGTTGTCATATTTACTATTTTGTTATTTTTATTCTATAATATTCTTCTTTATCTTTATCATGATAAAATCCCATTTCTTTGTGAACAAACTTGTGTTTTTATTTATGCTTAATCTAAAAATATACCAACATTAGCCCACTTGAAACTGGAAACTGACTAGCTTAGTATACTGTAGGTATTAATATTTTTGTCGTGTTATATTATCATTTAGCAACTTATGATTAAATGTTTATAGAAGAAGAAAGAAACACACACACACACATATGAATAAGTATGTGCATATATATATATATATATATATATATATATAAAATAAAAATCATTTAACACTATTAACAGTGTAATTAAATTAACAATAATTAGTAAATCAGAAAAGGATAAATCACTAAGTGAGAGTTGTAATCGCTTTATGTCGAACTACTGGAGTTCAAGAAGACAAATGACGATGATAAAAATAAATATTGAATATCGAGGGTAACGTTATGAATGAAAACAGATGAAACTAGCAACAAGAGTGTGTGAGAAAAAAAATTAATATGTAAGATTTAAACCCGGTGGTATGCGCGCTTTATGCAAAATATAGCTGCCATTTCTTTATCTCTAAGTAAACTTTCAGAGCAATGAGTCGATAACGCATCAATGAGAGTTAAATTAAAAGCATCATCAAAATCCTTACAGTGAGATAAGGCATGTGTGGCAACCGGCAAGTGAGATTTGGTTTTAACAAATTGTTCAATTTCTGTTTTACTAATTATTGTTAATTTAGTTATATATAAACAAGAAAATTATTGTGGACATATTTAAATAGTAGTCGATTTTATATAAACAAAGTTCATAATTTTATGAACATAACGTTCAGTAAATTCTAAATTTAGAAAAAATTAGTTAAAAGTGCTTCAGAGCGTATATCAGTATATTTCGCTAAGTTAGCTAACCGCATTCCGCCAGAAATAGCATTATTTTATGAGAAGTACTGATGGGTTAGCATAAAAGTTAACTTAGAGCACATATAAGGAAAATAAAATAATTAATGTGAAATAAACTGTAGCAGGAATGAAGGAAGGCATACGTTTTGTGGTAAGTGTAATAACGAAAAGAAAACTTGAAGAATCATCAAGCAGAAAATATCAATACAGATATGACTGTAGCAACATACACACCAAATAAATAAAACGCAAGGGAAAAGATTATAATCTCAAAACATCCAGCATGAATATGATATGCCTAAATTTGAAATTATCTGCTCGCACAAAAAGAGAGAATGGGTCTACCAAAAATTAAAGCATGGAATAGAATGCATCATTTTAACTGCTTGGTGCTTCTTAGTGTTTTGATTTGTTGGTCCCTCTGCATGTAAGCGCGGAAGTTTGTCCTCGATTGTTGTAAATAAATAAATTTCATATGTCTGATGTAAACTAAGAACAAGGCAACGCCTTTTGTGCCCAGAACATGTTTTTTGTTCCTTTGAAATAAAACTTGCATGGCTTCCAAAGGAGAGAGCTACTGTTAGTGTGTGCTCCAGCGCTGCGACGCCATCGTCGACCATGAGTTCGCGGTGCTATCGATTTCCCACTCGCATTCAACAAATCACCGTGGTTACAGCCCCAGCTTCGAACAGTTCCGTGTGTCTTAATGCTTAATGTTGCTGTCTAGCTTAACTTGGGACAATTTATTTTCTTCACTTCGATTCTATGGCAATACTTCGATGTAAATGAGGCGTTAGAGTTTTTGTTTGTTTGACATTTGCTTGGCAGGGGTTAAAGCTCGTTCTGGCGAGGTTTCTATAATGGATCCAATGGCACCTAAAATGAGGGGAGAGAATAACTCTTTTATACTGGAAACGGCATCATTCATTTTATTCGGAATTTAAATGAAACTTGGCCATACTTTATTTTCTATTTTAATATCTTTTTTCTTACTCGTCTAAGACATCTGTGTCCTTCAGAAATGTGATTCAATGTCACTTTTGCTATTATTTTGAAGAAATCTCTTTAGTTTTGTACCGTTTTTATCTACTTCGTTCTATTTTGTGCAATAGTTCATTCATTCAAAGTTCTTACTTTAAATTAGACAGCGAGGTTATTTGATTGGGCTGCTTACTGAGAAAGTGCAGCCACTGAAACCGTAAAAGGAGAGATAGATTTGTCGTGAGTGAAATTAATATTTTTATTTCCGTATTATATTTTTACTGAAAGTGCAAAATGTATTTATAACTGATGACAATAAGCTCTAAGTGTGTTATAATATATATTGAAAATGATGCCCATCAGTGGGAGTGCATTACTGATATCCTGAAGTTCATTTAACTTTCCTATAGCGGTTCGGAACGTGTTGCTTGTCATTGAGAGTTCATGCCTCTTGCGAATCGCCTTACCATTTCTCTGCAAGAATCCGTTTTCTCATCGAGTAACACAGCAATGGATGGCCGAGGTCGTTAAGGCATGGACTCATGAGCGGGAGGTCTGGGGTTCGAATCCCGCCAGGACCGTCCTCCCTGACTGGGTTTTTTTCCAGGTTTTCCTCGGTATTTATAACTGGCGAATGCTGGGGAGGTACCCCTAAAAAACTTAGGCCTGGAACGTTTCCTTCCTTAAAAAAAAAAGGAATAATTCTTTCCGAATATATCATTTCATTTCATGTGTCACCAGTGTTCACCGCCTGTGTTGTCTCAGTAGTAAAAACGGGCGTTAAACACCATTAAAAAAAACAAAAAAAACATCGAGTAACACACAAATGCTACAAAACCTCCCTCAAACTAATTACAAGCTGCTACCTGCAACATGCATCATTTGGCCTTGACTACTGGAATCTTGCAGTTCGCAGTCACTCCCCACCAACCCGTAATTCAAATAGCCTCACTGTATAAGTTTTTATTTCTTTTTATATCCACCTCAGTTTTTAAAGTAAGGAAGAAATTTGAAAAATCTTCTGCCGAAAAGTTAAGGCGAAAATTGCAACACTTCATACAATGACTGTACTTAGATCTTCCAGTTGTATTTGCAAAATAGTTTCCTTTCATATAATTTTGAATAAAAGTTATTTACAATCATATTATGTAGATATATCCTCATTTTTAGAATAAACATCCTGCAAGATCCTGCAGAGTTCTGTTTCGTTCGACTAAATGGCGGTTGTGAGATGGTGTATTCTGGTACGATACCGGCTTACAGAGATATTTATAAAAAGTCCTCATTTCAAGGTCCTCCCATTTTTTATATTTGTTTTTAATAGACCGACTTTGTTTTGCCTCCTAGCTTTGGACGTTAGAATAGTATATCTCAGTGTGTCATAAATACATCTTATTGGTCGCCTCTAGGTGACCATAGGCTCCAAACTCTCTTTTAATTCCCGTACCGGTACAGTGGCATTTGTGATAGACAAAGTCGCGTTTTTTTTCGGGTTTCTCTTGTTTTCCGCCAACTGTTTTATTTCCATGCCCTTTCTCACTCTTAACCGCATTCAGTGTGTAATTTAATTAAAAAAAACTTCTGATTGGCAACCGTAGATGCATTCATGTTAGTTGCAATGCAGGTCTTCCACCCACTTTGCTCATTTGATCTTGAGCTATTGGTTACTGCTTGCTGGAATTTGGATCTGGAGGGAATAATTATGTTACAAAAGAAGATGAAGCTTCTAGGAGTGCGGATCTGTTAAAGAGCCTGCGTGAATGGTGACCCTGTAGAATTCCTTAATTTCTTATCGTTCCATATTAAGGTTGACTTAGGGGCGGTGCTCTATAGGACCATCGCGCCCTTTTTCCCTAGTGTACTAGTGCTTTCCTTCATCATTGTGTAAGAGTTAATAGTATTTTGCTCTAGTGAAGTACATAGTACTGTCGAGCAATTTCATAGCACAAATGCTTCAGTTAATTTATTTTTACAATAAATTCTAATAAGAATATGTAGAGAATACTTTTTTTAAATAAATACTGAAGACCTTAGCTCTTATATGTAGTTTGAATATAAAGTTAGAAACCTTACAAAGATAAAAACTTAGATATAAGTAGTGCTTAAGCTTATAATCTAGTATGACATGGCCAATAAACAATTCTATGTTTTAACCCATATATAATTTTATGGCACCTGATATATTTAATGGAGTTTGTTGATTATTGGTTCTGTTACTTGCAATAAGATTTTCTTACTAAGAAATACACGGTATTGCTACTGAAGAATGTGAACTATATATTTTAATGATAATTCAAACTAATTTATGTATCATGGAATTTCCATTAATTTAGGAAAATATATTTTTTCAGTTTTACATTTTCTTCTATTAAAAGGAGCACAGATTATATTATAACTGCAATTTCAAAATTATAAGCTTATGATAAATGTACATTTATTTTAATTTGAAATCTCTAAGAATTATTAATTTTATTAGTTACAGTAATGTAAAAGTGTATTAAAATTGAAAAAAAAAATGAAATAATTTTTCTAATTTTCTGTCGAATTCCTCATGGAATCCCTCCTTTTAGCATGAGATATCTGTTGCAGAAAGTTCATCTGCTGATTATTATATAATAATTAAAATATATTTAAAATATGGAATAACTTTCTGCTAGTAAAGAAGTCAGTCTTTACGAAAATTACAACTTTTGAGATAAAGACGTAAAATCTGACCTTTTTAGGCAAATTATTCCAATTCAATTCATCTCATGCTGCATTTTCCTTTCGTAGTAGGGATTCCCCTTGTCCACATTTTGTCTCACACCATAAAATAATGTGGGCTGATATATTATTACATGGAGATCTGCAGTAGGTAAGGAACTTTTCGGAAATATTATGTTAATTAATTTATGTTTAGAAGACCAGAAAGTTGTTCATGAAAGGACTATTACTAATAATTTTACTTGTTTCTTTCTTCTCTATGCTGCCTGGCATTTTGTTTTGCCGGTCGTATATTTCAACAACTTCTTTCTTAGTTAATTGAACTGTTCTATATGTAGTAGAAAAGCGAACCGAAATAAATGTTTCTGAATTAACTTTCTACTTTCAAAAATTTGTCTGCCAATGTAAAAATTCTATTTTTGTTGTAGGTCAGTTTGTACTTTTATCTGTGCTGAAGCTCGCTCCGTGCTTCTATTTCTTTATGTTCTTTGCTTATTAACAGGAAATAGGCTTGTGTTGCTAAGAAATGGACACCAGTTTGAATCCGGCTAGAACGTTTTCCCCGATAGATTTTTTCCAATTTTTCCTCATTCCTCATTAATGGTAAATCAAGACCCCTTCCTTCTCACAATTTCTTTCCGATTTATTTCATCTTATGTTTAATCAGTGTACACCCCCCGTATCACCAAGTAGTAAAAACGGGCGTTAAATATTATTAATAAAGCTCTCTTCATTAGACCATTTTCCTCTTAATGCGTTCTCATAGTCTGAAAATCCGAGCTGTAAACATTCTTGAAATGCGTTTTCAAATTCCTTCTCTCAATTTATAAATGTCTCCTATTTCAATTCCTTTTTATGTTTTCATTCCTTATTTAATTCAGTCTGTTTTCCTTATATTGATATTATGGTGTTGTTTTCTACTTCAGCAGTTTTAGTTTAATCGGTCTAATTATATTTCCAAAAATGCTTAATTTGATTGTTTTTTTTTTTCAAATAGAAATCGGATTATTTAGATAAACTGGTATTTTGATGCATCTACAGCTTGATTTCATTTAAATGTTGTAATAAATTTGTGTTTCATTGCTGTGTGTGCTACTGCAGAAAAACTTTCCAAGTTTCTTCTATAAGTCTGGTTGATAGCTTTGTTCCTTGTGCTTTAATAATTTTAGGAAATTTATGTTTCAATTCGTTATCATGGAGTTCCAGCGCAATTAAGATGTGCATTATAAAATGTAAAAGTATTTAATTATTACCTATAAATGCTTAGTTGTTTCGGATAGAGAGGAAGAATAACGGCCGCTTGTATTTAAGAAATAGAATGTCTAAGGCAGCTGAGGAAAGTGAACTATTTCGGGATCGTCGACGTCGTCCAACACCTTACCTCCTCTATGTTTTTGCGCTCCGGATAACAGCGACGCCTTCCACGTAGTCTTTAAACAGAACCGCCATCCTGCTTCTGTAGTGAGGTACAGAAATATCTTAGAAGCCAACGCTCTCTCCATGCATCATGGACTTATGCCCTGCATTCCAACCTACCGGAATTCCCTTGCTCTGCTGCGTTCATATTCCCTGTTGTTACATTTTTCTGTTTTCTCTCTGGGGGAAAGTGTGATGCATTCCCATTTCGTTTAAAGAGAAGACAATTCTCCCTGTTCTTATTAAACATGCAATTTCCTGCACAAGCACATTAACTTGGACGAATGCAGAATGGTTTGTCACGTTTTTTTAGAACTTCGCAGCATTTTTGGAAATTTGCTAGTTAGGACTCCTTTCAAGCTTAATTTTACTCTATTAATGAACCAATCGAACACTATAATACAGATTATATTTTAAAATTCCCTTTATTTCTTTATGTGTTAACCTCTTGCATCTAGCATTTGACAGGAGATTAAGATTTGTGTCTGAGAAATAATCAGAAATGTGAACTCAGGACCATTTGCAGAGACAGTGGAGGAGACAAGTTTGGAATTAGGTGATTCAAGAGACAGCTTCCTGATATGGGTGCCCTAGAAGAAGTGATCATTGCGGTTGTAATCTTCATCCCCGTACATTGCGATATCTAGTGAATATATCCGGAAAAAGAGTTTAAAAATATGCAATAAAATGTATTATTATGCTTTTCTCACAATAGTCCATAAACTTGCCAGCACCTGTTCTCGAAAAATTTAATTTAGGGAGAAGTAATCACAAAATTTATTTAATAACAACCCATATGACATACTCAAGAAGACTAACAAGTTTCAATGCCTTAGAGGAATGAGAGGAAACAGCAATAACAGAACTTTTTCTCATATCTTCAGAAAGCGGTGTTCATGATTTTGTGTCACCGCCTTTATAGTGCATTATTGAGGGTGGCCTTACTTAGGTCGAGTACTGGGATGACATTTATATCTAAATTCTTTTCCTCATTCTAGAATAATTGTTTATTAGCACCTTTGTCCCCTAGAATGAGTTAAAGAAACACTTTATTTTATCGCCAAATCTAGCTTCTGCAGGTCGAAAATCTACACATAAACAATTACATCTTATATTGTTAATGTCTGACACATATGTTATATTATTATAACTATTTCACTGTATCCTTTCGGTTATTTTAACTTATTTCTGGGAATTTCTTCAAGTCACACTGAATTTTTTAGTGTTTTAATCCTTTTCAACTATTTCCTAATAATCTATTTTTTGTTTCCTTAGGATGCAGCATAAACCAACCACTATATTTGTAACGTTAAGCATTCTCAATCGTAATAAAACCGCAACTTATAGGCAGACATTTATACATATGTTAATATTACTGTATGTTTTTACTCTTTTATGAAGTATAACAGCTTTTTAAATGTGTATTTTCCCCTCCCTTCCACACGTTTCGCTCTAAAGGCAGCTTTCTCTTTCTTGTATGTCATTCGTATTTAACATTCATCTCATTTCATCTATCACCATAGCCCTCATTTTCCTCTAGGTAATATTGACACTATGGTCTGAGATAAGAAAGAATGCCCCCATAAGTATAGTATTTGTAGTGAGTCTCTTAACACTATCAAAATTGGACTTAAAATTATGTTCTAGAAAGGTATTATCTAATACAAAGAGTTAAAAATATTATGAACAATTTTGAAAGGACGTCTTTGAGATAAGCTCATGTAACTATATGGAAACCTTCTAAAATATACCATTGCTTTATAAATATGTTATTTGTACCCAGATTTCATATTTTAAATCTATTCTTGCTATTTGTATATACAAAGCTATTAAAACAGACTAGAGTAATGAGAATTTTATGTTTTCTAATGGCGAATGTTAGAAGTAAAAAGAGAAAATAAGATGATGAAATGTTAAAAGGAGGCAGATTCATCCATTGCTGCTTCCATTTGTGCTTTAAGTCAGTGTTTTAAGTAGGATGACTTACTCGAATGACCACACCTTGGATGTTTGGTAGCTTCTTTTGCAGCTCTGTCAATCATTTCCTTGTCCGTTATACCCATATGAGATGGCACTCACCGCAAAGCTGCTGACATAGTATAGCCTTTAACAAGAAGTCAGCAAAAGGTGTAATATTGGATGAAATTTAAGAATGGAACAATACATTCAATGGGCATTCAAGTAAACAACGAAAAGGAGTCAGTTGATTCCATGTATTCCTCACTTTAATGGAAGTTTTATTGTTCCCGTTAATGAACTGGGGCCCAGAGCTCCGGAAAGCTTAAAATACAGCCCGGTAAGCAGCTCTGGGCTGTTGTTTAAGTATATACTAAATATTTACAATCTGTGATCTGGAAAAAAAAAACATAGCTTCAAATTTTAAAATACTCTTTCTTAATCCTGAACCCATGTTTGTAATTGATTTGTTTTAAAATCTGGAAGTATTATATTATGAGCTGTAAAACGTTTTTGTTTTTATTACTGGATATTGCACTTCACTTAGTGATTCGTTTTGATATGTTAGTTTTCTTAGGCTTTAGAACACTTTATAAGAATATTGGGATAAGGAAACCCATATCATTGATTTGTAGAGATGTTTTGCAAGAATTTTTTAAAAAGCGAGTATTTCTGCAGAGTAGATGGAAAAATTGAGGAAGACTAGAGCATCCAATGATCTGGATAGAATCTAGCAAATCCGCATTTGCCTTCTAGTAATGAACTATGTGTTAAATTACTTCTTTGGAAGATTTTGAAACTTCTGATGATATGTAGACAATTTAAAATGTAATGTGTAGAGATAAATATACAGATATTTGGAACTTCTGTTGCATACATCAATATGCGAAGAACTTGTTGTAAAGTAATGTGAAACCATGGTTCCTGTTCAGATAGCGAGTTTATAAATAGTAGATGTATTATTTATTTATTTATTTTTTACGGACGCTCTTTAACATCTCAGGTCATTAGCGTCCCATTCAATTCAAGGTTTGAAACGGCCGACAAATTTTGCTCAGAGGCCTCTTCTTTCAGGCTTTATATTCTTTTTCGTGCCGTAAATATACGATACGGGACCCATGGCTTTACTTCCCTTCCTTTTACGCCCGAAAAAAAATCCATCGATCCTGGCGGGTTTGAACCCATGATCTTGGGTTTAGAACGCAAGTATGGTTTACCACTACACCACCAGGACCGACATAGTGCAAGTATTGAATATATTGTAAATGCATAATCTAGTAGGCATATTGGTACAGCTATTCTTGTTCATTGTCATCAAAGTTCAATATTCGTAAATGTTTTCGGTGTTTTGTTACAGGTGATGCATTTACAAATATGAAATCCTATAGTTCTGCAGCAGCAGCAGCAACAGCAGCAGCAGAGAAGGTTAACGTATTTTGTATAAGTTTATTTCTTATATGTCATCTGTACAAAAAAGGTCGGTCCTGGTGGTGTAGTGGTTACCATACTTGCCTCCTATACCCAAGATCGCGGGTTCGAACCCGGCCAGGACCGATGGATTTTTTCGGGCGTAAAAATCCTAAGTATGGCTCCCTTCGGAAGGGAAATAAAGCCGTGGGTCCCGTGTCGTACATTTACGGCACGAAAAAGAATCTCAAACCTGAAAGAAGAGGCCTCTGAGCAAAATTTGTTGGCCGTTTAGCGCCCTGAGTTGAATGGGACGCTGATGACCTAAGATATTAAAGAGCGTCCATAAATAAATCAATAAATCATTGTACAAAAATATAGAAAATAGGAAAATATGACGTTTTATTTTTAATAACTGAACGAATTTTTATTGCATTTATACATCAATAAAGGACGGGCATAATTAGAACTAACTAAATATGCGTTTATATTAAGTTTATTATTGAAAGTCCATTAACTCTTTTTTTAGTAGTGTTTAACGGCCGATTTTACTACTGAGGGACCGTAGGCGGTGGACACTGATGATACATGAAATGAAATGATAAATTGGGAAAGGATTTTTTTATAGGAAGGAAACGTTCCAGGCCTAAGTTTAGGGTACCTCCCCGCCATTTGCTAGTTATGAGGACTGAGGAAAACCTGGAAAAAAACCCAGTCATGGAGGACGGTCCTGGCAGGATTCGAACCCCATATCTCCCGCTCACTAGTCCGCGCCATAACGACCTTGACTACCCGTTTTTTTTTTTTTTAGCTTTTTTTATTCGTTTTATTTAAGGACGCTCTTTAACACTTCAGGTCACCAGCGTCCCATTCAATTCCGATTGTGAAACGGCCGACGAATTTTGCTCAGAGGCTTCTTCTTTCAGGCTTGAGGTTCTTTTTCTTACCGTAAATGAACGACGCGGAACCCACGGCTTTACTTCCGTTCCGAAGGAAGCCATACTTAGGATTTTTGCGCCCAAAAAATCCGTCTATCCTGGCCGGGTTTGAATCCGCGACCTTGGGTTTAGAAGGCAAGTATGGTTACCACTACACCACCAGGACGACTTCGACCACCCGTGGTGGTATATTTACTCTGGAAATATATAGTCCGGTATTACATTATTTGTTATAAAGTTAACTTTTGAAACATTGCTTTTAATACACAATTAAGGAAATATTATTAAAAGAACAGAAATATTTCCTCAATGTGATTTTAAAGACTTACAATATGTATAAAACTAAGGTTAAATTGAAGTAGTAATTCAATTTGCAAAGATGTATTCATCAAGTATTCTGCTCTTACAGAATGTCAGCTCGCAGACGATTAAAAGGTGATAAAGTATAATTTTGCTTAATGTTTTGTCCAGAAACTGAACTATATTTCTACCTTAAGCAGCACTCTGACTTTAACTAGAATACATCAAGACTGCTTGTTAAGTCAGGTAAACAAGTTTGTTCGTTATTCCAATGCGCTTTAGTTTAGCAGCAAACGCTGTCTCATCCAGTTGGCGGAAAAGAAAGTAGTATGCCCTGCCCGGCACGACTAATTAGTTCACAGATTTAATTAATTCAAAGAAGTGCCGCAGAGTTTTAAAGCAGATGCACAACGCTATTTATAAAGCCCGAAACCTCAAGGGCTTTTCTTTTTCCTTTCTTGTTAGAGCAGAGGATAGGTCCCAAGTTAAAAATATGTAAATTCATCACTCATGCGCAATTCAAACATATCCTAAGGTCAGCAAAAAGCTCAGTGGTGCTCAAGATCTCACCATTCTGATTATAGGGAAGACCTCCGTCTCTTTAGTTATATTCGTGTAAGCCAGGGGTATGTAATATGCTCTTTTGGAATAAGAATATTTTTAAAAGAGTTTTTCATCATTGACTACCATTTATTAGTAAATCTTTTCCGTTCGCGTGGTGCTTTTACTGGGCTCCTAAGCGGGTCGTATTTGGAGGTGCCTTCCTTCATCTGCGCTTTCTAAAATGTTATACAAATCTTACCGTTTAGAAAGATGCTGGGATTGCCGTTCTTTCTAAGTTAAACAGACAATGCACAGAATGAAGCGGAAAATATTCGATTTAAGGCCCTAAATACTCATTGATATAAGTTGTTTAATTATATTAATTTAATAACTTCATTGGCATATGTTTTTATATTACGAAAGGCTATAATACTCAATATAAAGCCACAAACATTCAATGGTATTAGTTATTTATCTATGTTAATTTAAGAAATACATTTAAGTATGTTATTATGTAAGATAAAGGATACAATATTGGATTTAAACCTCCAAACGTTCATTGATATAAAGTGTTTTAATCATATAAATTTAATAAATTCATTAGCACATATTTTATGTTAGGTAGGGGCTTTAATTTTAAATTCAAATAACAAATATTCGTTGGTGATACGTTCTAAATCGCATAAATCTAGTATACTCATTTGTATAAATTTCATGTAGCAGATAAAGACTATTACAATGTATATCTGAATGTTTGATTGTTGCCCTTTATGACAATACTTATAATATAAATGTAGCGGCCCAAAGGATCACACACACTAGCCAAGAATATGAAAATATTAAGAACAGATAAATAAAATTTAATATTAATAGAATCACTAATGACAAGCGTAACAACGTTAATAATATGTACCAAGAATGAAACACGAATTTGTTGCGATTAAATTGAAATTAACGAATTTCATTCGCTCAGTATACTTATATTGAAAATAATTCATTATTACAATCCTATTGTAATAAGTGATGGTTTTTGTATTTCAAAATGTTTAGTTAGTTATGCTTTGCATTTCGTGTGGGGAAGTTGTGCTTTATTGGGAGAAATCGTGGTTAGTACTCCGTAAAGAGAAGCTGCATTTAACATTACGTGAAATGGCGATTAATATTTCGTGAATAGTTAGAAAATTGTTAGTTGTGGTGAATAATAGAAGTCGTGAGTTCGAATTAGTATCCGTATAGGAATAATTATGCAAGTTATACCAGGACAAAGATAAAATAAGGCGTGTTTTATATATATTAGTGATAAAACTAATTTACGCCGAGTATAAATAAAATCAAATAGATTATCATGAGTGTTACAAACCACGAAAGGAACATTGTCATTAAATTACGGTTGTCGGGAGAGGAATATACATTCCGTCACGTAATCAGTCTATATCTAATAATATTCTCAGAGTACATTTTAATCAGAAAAGTGTACTGTTATGAGTTAATGACAAGACATTAATAAATTCCGTAGATTTCTATCCATTGTGATTTTGTTATACCGAAAGTCACATTCCTTCCACACCAGAAGTATCAATGTGAAAAATTCAGCTATAATACCAAAAAATGAACTAGCCGAACATATTGTAGTGGTAGTTGGGAACGACATAAGATACCGATATAAATTTGGTCCTCAACGTGTCGACGGCGCTCCCATTTAATATCCCGCTACGAATTTGGCACCCAGCATCTATTGCTTCATCGTTGTTTAATTTCCATTACAGGGGGAAACACATTCTGATTGACACGATTAAGTTTATTTTATTTTTAATTTCATTGTTAATGCTCTCCCTTTACTTTCCTAACTTGTAGTATTTGTTTCGGGAAAGATTTTGTTTGCAAAGTTCAAGATTTGCGTCAGTTTTTGTCTGGTTTTTCCTTTTTTATTACTACGATTTTTATCAATTGTTTTAATTTATTTATTTTATCATTATTTTTATTTCACTAAACCAGTAAATTAAAATTTGTGCACAGAATTGTGAATTGTAATTCTGTAGGGAGAGAATTGAGCAGGAAATGCATGTAAGTATCGCACGCACAAGACGAGCGGATTTGTTTTTAAAATAACGTTCGTGGCTCCAGAGTAAAGTCTGTCTAACCGTGTTTGCGAATGAATGTATACTCCAATATGACAGGGAGGGAACGAGTTAAAAAACGATTTTCAAGGACTTAAAGGGTGCAGTGCAGTGGAATTGAGAAGGTATGGGCGTAGCCGGCAGCCGTGCTCCTTATAAATATACGAGTAGACACCGCGGACAACATTTATACCAAAGTTCAGTAGTTAACAATTTGCACTTTGTACCACATGTTTAAAAGGGAATCTTAATTTATGTGTAGCATTTATATCCGCTTTAGAGTAAAAATGATTTTGATGAAGATATAAACATAATTATTTAGTTTTCTCATTTTCCTAAAGCATTTTATCATATGATAAATATAATAAGTGAATTTATTCCAGACATTTATGTGATATATTTCATGGAAGCAAACTTTTATTTTCTTCAGCTCTTCTCTGTATAGAAAAATTTAATTATAACAGGTAATTCGTGGCTAACAGTTGACCTGTTGAAGGCTTCTGCTGAAGTGTTTTCATTGGAAGCCATAGAGAAATCGTTCCAGGTTTTCACAAGTGTTGAAGATTAAAACGGAAGTTGTTTTTCTCCCTCGAAAGTCAATGTTTACGTTCAGAAACCTTCCATGTGCTCTTCTAACGTTTATTGTGCTTAGTTTGAGCTGGAAAAAAGTTTATCTCGAGGACATAAGAGAAACTTGCTAATAATGTGAGTTTATCCAAAGAGTAAATTCCAAAAATAATTCAGAAGCAGTAGAAAGATGAAACTTTGTATTTTATTCTTAGGTACTCTTTAGTTAATACAAAATAAATATTTTTTTAGGATTTACTTACGCTATATGAAATCGCCTTCATTTTTATACGTTCACAAACACTGATAATTGTTATATACTTTTATTTGAGCAGTTAATGCTTTCATATTACATTTTGAATTAATAAATAGAACCTCTGTGATTCTCTAATGCAATAAACATAATTTATGAAGTATTCAAACATTATAGTACACTAGTTTATGCAGTCATTCGAAGTTATTCGCGTTTCATTTAAAATACAAAGGATATTTTTTTATTTACATATACATTATGTATATAGGAACTAAGTCATAAATGAAAATATGACCTAGGAAACATGAAATTCGTATTGTCCTCGTGCTGCTTCTGCCCTGATCAACTTATAAATGAAATGATTTATTTCCTAAAGAGGAGAATAATCGGTGATGTCAACATACTTCTTAGATATTTGAGGCAGACGCAAAAAAGTCGGACTGCCTGCAGCCTTAGACATCATTCAGCAAAGTATTATCGATATCGCCCAGAGTAATATTTTAATAACTTCTTTCCTAAAACTTGTCTTTATGTAGTGGAATTTACGCAAGCTATTTGCCATATTCAAGAAATAAAACTTGATCTAACTTAAATGACTACAGAAAGACTTCTAGAGCAACTTTGTGCAAAGGGGACCAACTCATCATATGAAAGAAGCAAGAACCAGCAATAGCGAACATTTTATAATAACCAGGACTGTGATTTATATCCTTGCGCCTGCTATAGCAAACAAATCGGACACAACATATTTCTTTTTTATTTAAACAAAACAACCACAGGAAAGTTTTCTTTGTTGGTGTTTCATTGCCGGTTACAAATCATCTTAACTTACAGCGTCTGAGACAGCTAACAATTAATTAGAACTAAGTACATATTGGTACTGGGCCAATTTTACTGTTGCGTTTTCTTTTGCAGGATTCCACTGAAGGATGTATACTTCGGCTTTGAGCATTTTCATTCAATAAAACTTTTGCTCTTCCTTCTTTTTGAATTTGCAAATAGACCGCAGACTTAAACTGTAATATTATAATATTTCTGATTCCAGATGGACGTTTAATCATATACTTTTTGCGCTCTGATAAATATGCCTTTCCATCATCATTTTTAGAAAAAAAGTTTAGAAACATTTAGCATAAAAGGGTGCTTCTAATACCCATAGCATTCATTATACCACTATTTAATAAATGATATATTAAATATAATTGTGATAATTATCGTGATATAAGTCTTTTGAGCACATTAAAATTTATACAAATATAATTGATAAAATATTATAAAACAGAGAAAATAATATATTAGGAATACAAAAACGGGATTTCGTAAAATGAGAGTTTGTATGGATAATTTTTCACTGTAAATTAATGAATCCAAAACTGTGAGAATACATTTATTTTATTAAAACTTTGATAATGTAATCTCACATAAAATATGGAATATGTTAAATAAAAGGGGAACGCTATAGCTTTTAATTCAGGTAACTAAAAATGTGTATAAGGAAACAAAAATTAAAATCAAATTTGTATATAAAATAAATGCAATCCATAATAGTAAATAATGAAGTAAAGCAACAATGTAGCCTGTCGCCTGTTCTTTTTAATTTTTACATAGATAAAATTTAACGAGAATGAAAAGTTAAAGTTTTACTAAATATGAATCTAATAAATTATTTACTATATTATTTAAGGGTTATTATTATTATTATTATTACATAAAGACTATAATTGTTAAAGATGAAAGAATATTACAATGGGCATTATCTAAATTTAAAAACTAATATAACATTAATTAAATAATATCTTCTAAAAGGACAGGTTGTGCATTTCTGGGTTCATTATGTAAGAAGGTGAATTGTTATTTAAAAATAATCAAAATTAACAATTTGTTTCTGTTAATCATATGCACAAAGGATTTATGAAATAAATCAAATTAATTGCATTACTAATAAATATTTAAAAATAAAGTTAAAAAAGAAACAGAACTAAATTATCTATAGCTATTATGCTTTCTACTAATTTATATAGAGCAGGGATTTAAACTCTTAAAGTAGAAGGCGAAAGAAGACTTGGACCGGCAGAAATTAAACTTCTGAGTAATGTGGAAGGAATATGAAAAGCAGAACGAGTTGTAAATAAAGATATAATAAGAAAATTAAAGGTTGGGAGCATAAATCATATAATAGTTATGCAAAAAAGTAAATGTGGCGTCATATGTAATGGGGCGAATTCACAATATTAGGAAATCGAAACAAAATTTAAAACATAAATAAAGTTGAAAGCGAAATTTAAGTCAGGTGGTGAAGAAGGAATTATTTAAATAATCATTGTGGAAGATGTAACGGGCCTATAACGAACAGTTTTGACTCAAAAACGGAAATTTATAAACTGCAGTGTTTTAGCTCTGTGAATTTATTATATACAGGAAAATGCTCTTAATTCTTTTCTGGGCCATTTTTTAGACATACGAAGCGTTATGGCCATTTTATCCGTATAAATTTAAAAAAGGTTATTTTAAAAATTATTTGTTTTATTAGCTGCAAGGCAGTAGGAATGAAGCTTCAGAACTTCTCTCTGCTCTGCTCTAGTGTTAGAATGAATTAATGGGTATTTTCACACAAAATGTAGTGTCGTAAAGACTTTCATCAAGCTAAACCAGTAATTATTAAAATCTTTTAATTCACAGCATGCTGTTTCACCGTGGGGAATTAGCTCTACATCTGCAATGCTGTAGAGGAGGGAAGGTTAAAAGAATCTTAAATTGACCTGTTTGTATATCTTGTTAGCACTCTCGAACCCTAGCGCAGCGTATGTAAAACCATCTGCAATTCAGTTCACGGTAAACTTGAAACAGCGTATCAATAACTTAAGAGAGTTATTGGCTGTGCTTTATAGCGTGTTGCTTATTAAGTCACTATTTTTGTGTACATTCTTTAGCTATGTTTAATACGAAAAAAGGTTTAGTTATATGTGAAAAATAAAGCAGTCAAACGAAAAATATAACTGTAGGAAAAAAAGGCTATGGATTTCCTTAGAGATAGCGTTGGTGTCAAAATACCTTTCTACATGAATGCATTGCCTGCTGTGACAGTAAATTTCATGACTGTTAAATATGAATTTACGCACACTGGACCTGAACATCATCCGCTACAAAATTGCACGATGAAGCAAGTTTTAAGACAAAATTGCACGATGAAGCAAGTTTTAAGACAAAATTGCACGATGAAGCAAGTTTTAAGACATAACTTAGCCATTAAAAAGTCTATTTAAATCGTTTGCTACCTTCTGAAGTAAATCAAATGGATAAAATACTAGCGTTCCAGAAATAGTGAAAGTAGCGAGTTATATAGTTTCAGAGAAAATTTACAGATGTACAATAGCTGACACTTTGTTACCTACATGTAAAGATAGTGAGTATTTTATAGGAAAAACTTTATGTTGTAATAAAATGTGCATATATAATATCTAAGTCAAAAATGCTAATTAGCAAATTAACATTCTCTGACAGTCATGGACTATCTCTCAGCTGAATTAGATATCGATTGTTTTATGACATCTATTGGAAGAAAAGGATCTATATTAGAAAAAGTACATTTAAGTACAACATGATAACACTATTACTGGTCAAATTCAATATTTTACTTCAAGATTGAAAAAGGTTGTATTTACATGCTTTTACATTGAACATTTTTACAGAAAAACAATTACTTCAGCTCTATGAAACATGAGTTCAACTGTTGGGATGATTGACAATATTTAAACTCCATACTGCACAAAGCTTTATACCAGAAAATAGAAGCTCTTCATGAAACTCTGGTTCTTTTCACTAATTGCTAATTCACATTAGCTAATTGTTCAAAGGCAAGGTACTTTATGAACTGAGGGTTGAGTTAAAGGAAACATAGTGCTGAAACGTTACATATTTTTGAGACTTAACTAGTCTTAAGTCAGAAAGAAGAACATCTCTTTACACTAAATAACAATTTAAATTGATTTTCATGAAACATTACATTTTGGAAGTAAAAAATAAATGTTTTTTTTTTTACTCAGCGGGTACTGATTCAAAGGGACTATTTCTAGTCATTTTAGAGCATCTTTCGGTTTTCGAGGATATTCACTTCATATATTTCTTTTGTTCAATATGAAAAAATATCACTGGGTCAGTAATCCATTTTCCGTCACAAAACACTATCAATTAAAATAGGCAAGAGAATTGGTTGAACTTCAGGCTGATAGAGTTTGTAGCTCAAATTTAGGGAAACAGATTCATTTCTGGATTTTGGTCAGAAAAAATGGACTTTTCAGTATTATTAGCACTACACAGCTCAGTTTTGATAACCTTCTTGTCCGAGCAGAGAATTTTACTTCGACATATCACTGCAGTTGCAATATTCATTACAAGGCCATCGGTCAGGATAATGCTCTGTTGTATATTATAGGACAAGCCTGATGTCCTTTTTCCTGGAACTAATATTACAGCTTTGCAGCTACTTATTTATGTTACATTGATGTAACAAGCAGTGCATCAAATTTTTCTGCGGAAAACAACATTGTCACGTCCCTACAATCTCTTTCAGTGTATGTTTAGTGCCAACAGAGAAGGGTGTCTATTCCTAATTCGTTAATTAAGGCACCTTCAGACACTCTTATTATGATATATAGGAAATATTCATAGTTTCTGCGCAGTATTTGATATACCAAAGTAACAAGGCAACGTAAGAGAATTACCAGGAAATTTGTGGCAGTGTATTACTGACGAAAGCGATAATACCAAACACTTGAAACTCAGTGAGATGGGGAGAGATCATTAAGGTTTGTCCCGCACTTTATATGTTATATCCACAGGTAATATGAAAAGTGTGGAATATTCATATGCTAGTTACTTAGTTAAAAATTACCAAAACTTGTTGTACTTGCAGAATACATATTGGTATTATTTGTTTAAATACTTAAATGCAGAAGTACCTTTTTGTTGTTTGGTCACAAAGACGCAGCGCTTTTCCTGTTACAAACTTAATGAAGAATCACAAATAGGGGCCATAGAGGGTCCTTGAGGTTGCTTAAAAGTTCTTCTGGAGCCTTTAAACATTTTATTTTAGCTAAGAATGTGTGCCGTTTGTTTCGCTAAATCCTTTTTACTAATTAACAAAAAACTGCTTTTACGACTCTGTGCACATAGCGACGATTAGAAGTCCAGGTACAAAACCAAAGAATCGAACTCCGTTTGGCTTTAAAGTTTTACAATTTTTTCTCAGCTACAGAATGAATATCGGGATAACCGATCTTCCTAATACAAAATCCGTAAAGTTTATGAAATCAGCATACATTGACAATTGTTGTTGATTAGTGTTTAACGCCCGTTTTATTACAGAGACACCACAGACGGTGGACACTGATGATGCATGAGATGAAATGATATATTGGGAAAGGATTATTTTATTAAGGATAGAAATGTTCTAGGCCTAAGTTTAGAGTACCTTCCCG
This sequence comes from Metallyticus violacea, assembly GCA_030762175.1. Classification (NCBI taxonomy): domain Eukaryota; kingdom Metazoa; phylum Arthropoda; class Insecta; order Mantodea; family Metallyticidae; genus Metallyticus; species Metallyticus violacea. Next base: position 122,476,725 of record CM060833.1, read on the forward strand.
ACATTTGCCATTTATGAGGACTGAAGAAAACTGAAAAAAACCTCAGTCAGGGAAGATGGTTCCTGGCGAGATTGGAACCCCAGACCTCCCCTCACGAGTCCGCGCCTTAACGACCTCGGCCACCCATGGCGGTAGCATACAATGACAAATTTATAAAACTGTTTCTTTATGGTGCCTTCTTAAATTAACGAAAAGGATAAAATGGCTTTTTGTTTTCCATTACGCATCTTCCAATTTATATATATATTAAATATATGAACTAACCCAAGATAGTACTGAATGCTTCACATAACAAACGATGGCACTGTAATACCTATAAAACTGTCAATACATTTAACAATCGCATTTACGTTACTTGGAGATTTTCTTTTTTCCATTAGTTTAATATTCTGTAATTTGAAATAGTTGAATTCTCTGGATAAGAGTAGTCCCGAACAAACTTCACCTTTGCAGGCAAGACGAGGTGCAGTCTCATTAATACAACAGAGCGTGCTGTTTATTCGTCCCTACATATCCATCGTCAGTTTTTGTTCGTCTCGCACATTCTTGCTGTTCATTTGCGCATGCCTTTCATTCCATCTCCTTTTCTTTCTGACCTTTTCATGGGTTCCTCCTTGAAAGCAACTGTTGAAATTCATTTCTAGCTGAACAACACACATGACGTACAAACGTACTTCTCCTTTTGATAAAATACTAAGTCTGAACAAATGAACTTTAAGCGTTTGCAGAATGATAAAAGAGAAGAAATATTCAAATTTTTCAGATACTCTGAAGTTGAAGCAAAAAATTTCGATATTTGCCTTCCATGAATCGAAACTAACGAAATCCATTTGCTTTAGAAGAGAAAGGTGAGCGAAAATAAATGAGATTAACACGGTACTGTAACAAAAGGGCATTAAAGCTAATATTGATGGGAAGAATTTATTCCAGGTTATACCATGTTATTTAGTTATAGTATCCACCTATATTTTGCCCCACTTGTAAACTTGCGTGAATGGATATAATCATTAGATACCTGTCATAAAAATGTAAATCTTATTACTAGGCTGTTCCATCTTCAACGATGTTGCCGGTCGTTATAGCTGGGCTTGTTATACTCTCCAGGAACTTAGCTAATACGAACAATTCAGGCTTAGTATACTATATTACTACTAAAACTATAATACACATAGCCCCTTAAAAAATTTCTAAGAAAGAGATTCCAGTCTTACTCCAAATGATCCAGTGAAAAGCTTCCCAAGTTTGGGAACCTGAGCCACAAGGCCATGATGAAAATGAAAAAGCTTAACGTTAAAGCTACTGTTTCACAAATGCATCTAAATAATTTTATGCTACACATTAAAATTATGTAACAATCATATAATGTCTAACTTATTCAACATTTTAACTTGGTAATAAATACAAATCCAGCCTGCTTGTTTCTGCGTGTAAATTGACCCTGAAGTATAAAACAATTCTAAAATTCCGGACTACCAAATTCATGACATTAGTAAATAGAATAAAATTCAAAAAGTAAAAATATGTCCTTTGTAACAGCAATACCTCCTGGAGGTGTAAAATGGAGAGTTTCTGGTCTGAGACATTTAAAATTTTATATTTTTACAATCTACCAAGCTAAACAAAAATGAATTCAATCCAATAACCATTAATATTATTGGTTATCAAAATTTGGATGCTTAAAAAAAAGCTACACGAGCAAGTGAATGGAGAGGTCAGGAAATGCAAGATAAGGTTCGAAGGAGGCTGTATCATTCAATATCTCCTACCAGTCCCATCTAGAAAACTTATGTCGTCATGAAAGAAAATCACCTTTCAATCTTACTTACATAATCACATATTAACGCAACTAAAGTCTTATTTTCAAAAAGTTTATTTACATATAAAATGTATTTACTATTAAATTAGTATATATCCAAAAGTATATCTTATTTTAAAGTAACATTTATACAAGACATATCTTTAAAAATGAGACAGTTTCAAGAAGCAAGGTTTTAAATCGTCAGAACTATTAAAACTTAATTACTTTTCTCTCTTCAGATAAATGCTGTTTTATGGAGTAGTATTCTATTTCATAAGCGCGAGTTACTTAGATTGTTACATAAGCATGCATACACAGAGACATTTGTGGTTATTTTCAAAATCAACAGAAATTGTAAAATTTGGAGCAGTTGGTACTTACATATCCTGTGTGTTTATGCTTCACACAAAAATATTTTGCTATAACATGTTTTGGAAGCTACGATTTAAATTGAAATAGTTGCTTTACAGAATGAGGTCAAAGTAAAAGGCTTTGGTTTGGAAAAGAAAATACAAATATGAGATTATACTTGTTTCTGCATAAATAGTTTTGAACGTTTGCTCCAAGGTGAATGCTTCTATAATTTTATTTCATACTTGTAATATATACTCGTAGGTACTGTAATAAATTGTAAATTATTTATTTTTAAAACACTTATATGATATGAAAATAAACAAGACATGTCTGGTACTTCTTGTGCTCACTTTGATAGAATTTACTTATGATACCGGTTTAGTGCAGGATTAAAACATAAAAATCGAGTTAATGGGATATTTATGACGAACATCAGAACGGAAAGAACAATAATGCAATAATGAGTGGTTTTGTCACACATTTTCGTTTTCATTAAATCTTTCAAATGAATGAACGCAGTAAACATGTTGATGTTGTAGGTGTGTCAGGTAGCACCGTCCTGCTGAAAATTGAGTATGGGGTTCCTCATCGTTCAACTCTTCACAACTAATAGAATATTTCTTGCTCACCATTATACACAAGAAGGGGGGCCAATAAGGAAATCTTTGTCTTAATATGCGGTGTTAGGATTTTTCTTTAGCCCAAACGGGGATATTGACAATTGACGTGCCCACTTAAAGTGAAACCATGCATCTTCGGAGAAACGTCCCATATTCCCGGATGTCGTTGCCAATCTCCTGGAACTAATGACAATAGTTATAATATTTATAACGCTTTCATGGCCGACGATTACATCAGATTTTAAAACCTAAGGACTGTTGTGCCGTGGTACCAAAAACTTTGGTTTTTTAACAAATCAGACCAAGGCATAACAGTATGGAAGTTTTAAATTTTGATAATAATGACAATACTTTTGCTAGTCTGTGGATCAGTTTCAGTTCTTGCATAGTAGTAACTTTATATATATATGTAGCTTATATATATATATATATATATATATATATATATATATTTTTTGCTAGTTCGTTGATAAGTGTTTTGCAGAGAGCCCACGATTTTGTGCTATAGTTAACGCAAGCTATTGGCGACAGTTTATGCAATAAACTATCTTTGACACTCCTTAATTGATGCAGTTTTTCAGTACATTTAGACAATTAACCCCACCGTGCCACTGTGTATCGGCTCATACACAGTGCGAACTGCACGTAATATAAGCTTACTGCACGTTTTGTATTACTTGTGACACACAGGCACGATAATTGTTAACGACCCGCAGTAACAGCACATTAATTTGCACCTATACTCCTGAAGACGGCAAATATTAATTTACCTTAACATATGTTTTTTTTTTTTTTTTTTTTTTAATTTTTCCAGTTTAATGGAACCACAGAGCAGTGGAATTATTTGGCAACAGCGGCCTTTTAGGGGTATCCTTGAATATTTCAAATATAGTGTAAACAAATTAATGACTTAGGTTTTAAGGAGATGTTACAATATTTGATATTAAGTCTTAGTTCTTTCTGTTACACGTATTGTGTTTATTTGTTTTATATTAATGTGCTGATTTATTTTGTATCTCTTTTTCTGCACCGATGAGAATATCCACAATACATTCATTTAATTGTCATGGACAAACTTCAGCCAGCTCATATAAATCCATGCACCTCATTCAACAGTCTGCTAACCGGTCGATAACATCTAGCCGTTGCGAGCATGGCTAGCAGATTTTGACTGGAACTCACCGTATAGAACATTTCTGTGGCACTAAGTTATTTCAAAAAATAAGAAACATTAAACCTTTGTGATTTGTGTAGTGGTTCCCATGAACAGAACCTAATACATACATGTTGGAACTTTATTTTTGCTTGTTCACAATCCTTTGCTTGATTAATGGCGTTAGGAAATTCGGAAATTTTATCCGTAAGCTGCATTGGCTGCACTCGATTGATACCGTACCTGATACTGTACGAAACTTATTTGTTCGCCCAATGTCTAACTGTTCTCTAATATCGGTTGGATTAATATCTTAAACATACATTCATTTTGTGAACTGGGGTTAGTGCTCCACCTCTAATTTCATAACTAGCTCCCAGGAAATAATCAGCTAGCCCACTGTATATTTTAGTGCTCAGAGCGAAATAACATTTTGTAATTGGTTTGAAAGGCGAACTGATGTTTTTATACCATTAAATACGCCGCAAAGGATCTAATTTGACCAGCAAAAACAACATTTACAAATGATAATCCTAATATTACCTCTACATTGGAATAGTTGAAACACTTTAAAAGTTACGCTTAAAAAAAATTAAAAGATAAAGTTCGTTCATTTGAAAAACTTCCATGTAGAAGTACACAGTTCATAAATAAGCAAACTCATCAAGAGGAAAGTGTGGGAATTGGAACGAAGATGAGAACATCTGCCTGATTTAACCGTCAAAAAAGAATTAACTCTCTAAAATTTGAGACACATGCTTACCTCTAAAATACACCACGTTTTATTAAAAATGAACGCGATTTTCATTAAAAATGTAAATTAATTCATGTTAGCTTTTTATGTGTTACTAACAATACGATAAAACGACCCAGATGTATTGAGGCATTACTTCTTTATGATTTGTGATTGTATTAAAAGCGTATATTTGCTGTTTTGTCATTCTGAGTTTATTTTTAACATAGCATAACGACTACTGGCAATTTCTATTTTAATTTATGTGACTCTTGTGTATTCTTTTATATTGTTCTTTTAATACATCTAAAAAGTGTTTTCCTTATTTGTCATACCGTATAAGAATTGGGTCTTACCAATTATTCATAAGTTTCCGAAATAACATGATAGTATTATTTACAAATTTGGCATTATTTTTAGTATTGGTCACACGGAACTCAAAACAATGGGACATTGCTTTTACACCAGATTATCAGGCCAAGACACATATTCTAATTTCAAGAAATAAACAGAAGATGCTATTTTACTTTGAAAGCGGTTAACAAGCTATAGCATTACCTACAATATTTCTGGATAAAATATGCGTGCGGTTTTCAGCACACCGGCGTGTCCTTCAAAATTATATGCCGCGGTATGGGACTCTGAAGTGCACGGAATTCCAGGCAAAGTGGAGAATTCCTGCGGTCGGCCCTTGTGCAGCTTAGTTCCTCTTCCATTACGTCAAGAAAGCTTTAAGAGCAACAAAAATCTCAAACTGCGTCTCCGAATACTCGTACAAGGATACAAGCATAGGAAGAAGGGCTTAATGCAGCCCAAGACTCTCCTGTAGGATTCCCTTTGAGCGAAACGAATTACACACAAAGTCAAACATTGCAACAGAACTCGCAGCACATAAACTGCAGCGTAAGGTAATATGCTTAAAGAATAAATTGATAAAGCATCCCGGGACTTAAGCACTAATAAGCACGTATGCATGGATAGATATAATAATAACAAATGAACTGTGTAAAGTGAAAGTTGAAATATTTACTTTAATTATTAAAAACATGAAAGAATGGAGAGTAATGCCGGACAGATAATTTTGAATAAACGGTATAAAAATATCTGTGTATTTAGTTCTAATGGCATATATAGAACCATTAGCCTACTGACTACAGCCCTTGCATTGTACTTTAATTACTCTTTGCACCAAAAAGCGTCTAGTTGTTTTTTTCTTTTCATCTGCTTCTATCAGATAGGATGTAACAAGCTTTCTCTCCATATTTCCTTTGGTTATTTTTTAGGTTCCTTCATTTATCCTGCTTTCACAATTAAGCACTAGTTTTCTCTTTCTTTAATTTTGATAGTCTAACGACGAAAAATTTGTCTTGTTAGAGGTATAAATTGCTTATTCAAAACTTTTAAAAAGATGTAATTGATTTCTTATTAAAATATAACAGTTTTAGTTGCGATTTATATTTGGAAACCTGAATCTGCAATCTTTGGGTAATACAAACGTTGCTTTTATACTAATCATATATATCAATAGGTCGATATTGTATATATTAAATCTTGTAATCTTCAGGAACAAATTATTGTTTTGTGAACATCCATCATTATTGTTTGGATCAACCCTCAAAATATTGCCAATTTGTGTTATCATGAGTTTTTAATGGAATACCTGTTAATTATTATTATTATTATTATTATTATCATCATCATCATTATCATAATCATCATCATCGTCGTCGTCTTCGTCGTCGTCGTCGTAACAAATTTTAATGTGCAAAATTACAAGGAAGTTTATAGATTGCTATTCTAATGACCTTATTAAGACAGTGTACTTTAGCTCAGAAAATAAGAGCCAGACAAAAGTGAATGAAAGAAATACTATACTATCATTCTACAAGCAAAGAAAGCACAGAATCCGAAATATTATACCTAGCTGGGCAAGTCAAAATACAGGCTGTGTAAGTCTTTGCGTTTGTAATCCTTTAGTTTTCTATTTGCGTTTAGCTCTGCGTACCGCTGGTGTTATACAGAGAGCTATATTTCGTTTGCATTTGCATTTATCTGCTCAGTCGATGGACAAGTTTCCCTCGCTTCTCACACTCGCACAACTTTGATTAATAATATTTCATAATGAATGCTAGTCTGTGTTTTAGGAGTTGTTGGAAGTTGTGTCCATCGGCAGTTACACATTTCTAACATCTTTTAATGAAATTTTTATTTACTCTCAATATCTGTGCGTCCACTACTCTCCCGAATTCCGCCAGATATTTGTCTTAACCCCTGTACACTATCAGGGTTATTCTTATAGACCTGATTTTTTTCTCTGTTCTAATGATGTATTTTCATTCTGTGAATTGCAGTAATGACAAACACTGTCATTAATAACATTGGCGCACCAAAAATAGCAGAAGGAGTTTAACTATACATGCCATTTTACTGTAAAGTTAGTTATAGGTTGAGGAATTTTGGGTACTAAACACATGAAATAACAAGCCTAAAAAGGCATTACATTTTTAAATTTTGACATTTAAATTCGGCATTTAGTTTTGGTGCTAACTTTTAATCGATGGATGGCTTAACGAGAGAATAATTCAAAATGGAACTTCTAAAAAATACTAAATGTTGTCATTGTAAATTATCTAATCCCTATTACCAGCTTTTCAGCATTAAACTGAAACCTTCAGTCAATACGTTCTTGAATTGAGAGAATGGCCTCTCATCCTTACATTAGGTAAAAGGATAAAATATGAATGAAGTCATTTCTAAAGGCGTCACCTATGTCTACGACAGAGAAGACACAGTGATTCCTTAAAAAACTTTTTAACAGTATTCATGTCATCGCAATATGAATGCTTATGTGCAATATTTTTGAATTTTAATCTGATGGCCTGGTCTGTATTATCGCACTGTAGAGCATTACTATAGCTCTCACAGTAAGTATTCTTGCTTTAAGTGATGGTATAACTGCTATGAATTTATCGCGAAATAGCATCTGAAAACGTAAGTTATGCATTGTTTCCTGAATGGGATGTTGGTTTCTGTTATAAAGTTAACTTTGTAATCGATACTTTTGATAAACTGTAGCTTCAAATAGCATTAACTTAAAACTACATTACCTAAAGCCAAATGTATGAAATTTACAAATTCTAAGCATATGATTTTCACAATAAACTGCTATGTTAAGCCTTTAAATAAGCAACTTAAACCAAAAGGCAAATAGTTCAAATAATAATAATAAATGTCTTCATTTAACAAAATTTGACCTGAAATAGACTTTTAGCTTCAATTTCCGTGTTTGTACAAAAAAAATAGACATTTTAAGCGATGTCCTCAGTTTAGTTATAACACGAAAACATAAATACTGCTTGCTATCGTAACCCTCCGCCTGATTGTTCATATACAGTCTTTAGGGTAGGAAATATATCTGTACATAATTAATTCTCTATGCTGATTCAAATTTCTATTAAAATACTCAATGTTCTCCAGTCGTAACGTAATTATAGTACATTTGCACTTTGTCATATAGGATATTCTATTGAAATATAACTCTATATTCTATACTCTATATTCTGGCAAAGGATTGGCAATAAACAGCCAATTGTTTATTATCAGTTATTATAGGCATACTTTTTTGATCTCGCAGTACAAGACAAAATAGATACGTTGTTGGAAATTGGAAAAAATTAGCAATTTTGTTATGATATTATGATACATTTGGAACCTCTCGTGTGGGATGCTTCTTAGCAAAGAATACGCTTTGTTAGGCTTCACCTAATACGACTATCATAGGAACCATATGATGTTGCACAACATTACCATTCCTAAATTAATGCTCTAGACTGTAATCATATCTAGATTCACATGAAATCATGTGCCCTTTTCATTCTTCTTGATTTACTCTCAATTCCTAGCACCATTGTAGTAGTTACTTTTCAAAGGAGCTTTCTACAACCCTGAGCTTCTTGCAGTAATGCCTAATAGCCAGAATAATGGGTGTTTCACAAAGCATTGAACACCGTAATGTTCCAGAATTACACCACATCTTGCAGTCAGCTATAAGGCCAATTTGATTGCCGTTTTCTACCAGAATCCTGGTGACAACTTGCATGGCCTTGCTCTTCCCTCTAAGTCATCCTCTCATAACTGTGCGATCGCTCCAATCAATACGAGCTGCAATATTCCGGAAATATATTCTGCCTTCTCCAAATCCCACAATCTGACCGCCATCAAGCTCACCAACCTGATGATGTTGCGACAGAGCATCCTCGTTCAACAGCAAATCTTAACAGTTTAAATGCATCCATGTATCAAAGGCGCAATAAGGTTTTGCTCTTGAATATGGAACGTAAAGTAGAAGCGGCAGGTAGCGTTTATCTGTAAATAATATAGGCAACTAGTAGATAGGTCAATATAAATCACTTTCACACAAATATCAGTCAATCTGGATTTCTGAGTAATAATAAACAGGTGAGATGAGAAACACTTTCCATATGCGAATGGATGAATGTAATTATTCAGTAGTCCCATGAAAAATACAAAGTAAATTTTTGAATTGTTCAGTTTACTTAATTTAAAAATATATGTAAATGTAAGTAAGTGGATACAGACCTTTGGACCTCCTGTAGACACTGACTTTATTGCAATATCCTGATACCAGTGCTCCGCCTCCATTTCACATGAAAATGACTAATACCCAAACTATCCTATAATACAATTAGTTCCTGATTTTTCATATTAATCCAATATCAAAAAGAAAATTGGTTTCATACACATAATTAACATTTTATCTCTTTTGTTTTTGTTATTGATATAATATTAATTATTATATAATGTGAATACTTAACGATGGCTCCCATTAACTGTTTCTTCATAATTTTCTCTTAATAACTTCCTATTTCTTTACAGTTAAATTTATTATTTTGTTTATAATTAATATAAAGGAAAATTACCATATTTCTCCACCAGCAATTTCTTTCTCAATAATATAGTTTCTTTAAATTTCAGTAAACTATGCCAGATATTATCCTTCATATGCACACATCTGTATATTGATAATTTCGTTTCTTTGTTACAAATTTTTTCTTGCGCTTCAATACTGTAAACCTTAGTTTAATTTATTTTCAAATATTTCCTCTATTATTTCCCTAAATTCCTTTTATATAAATGGATATTCCGGCCGAAAGGGTCCCTCAGGTAATGCAAAATGGAAATATTTTTAAAGATCTTATTAACTAGTACACTAGTAACGGAGAAGACATGTTGTAGCAACGATGTTACACACTTTTTGAACTAATACATATAGCTATGCATGTTAATGCAATTCTTTAATTTAAATTTACGTTCCTATTGAAATAGTGCCACAGTTACACAATGCGTATGCTTTAGCTACTACAGAGATTGTTTGGTAGAGATTATAAAGTGAAACTTAGCACATAACAATTGCTTTCGGAAATAAGCTTTAGACTTCAATTGTAATAATTATTGAAATATAATTACATTATCTTATACAAACATTGCTGAACAAATATTATATTCTTTAATTATATTGTGCTATTCAAGAACGTTGTGGTTTACGTACCAAGTGATATGACCACCAAGTCGGATTTAGTTACTTGGGTTTTCTGTTCAACTTTTCATCACTTAGGATTGAAATATCAGAAAATTCTTATTTGTGAAATTTGGAACAATTTAGTAATTAATTTAAGGAATATTTTACAGAAGATGTATAAAATTAATTCATACTCCTTCGGTAAGAGATACCGAAAAAATATGTTGTAAAACAACAAAACTGTTCTTAATTTAATACTAACAAACATTTACTTTTCGCTAAGGGTTTAAATTATACCCATATAATATAAAACGATAAATACAGTGATTAGAGGATTAAAGTAAATTGAGCAATTCATAAAACAAGATAACTTGAATGGTATGATATATAAAAAGAATGTTGTAGAACAAAGAATGCCCAAAAATCTCACCAGTGAGCACGTGCAGAAGAGAGATAAAGTAGAATGGAAAATATAGTATTAGGCAATTTTGGATTATCTTTGGTTTAAATATAAATTATGATAAACCCTTATACATTACATTATTTAAACATTAATAAATATTTTGGCTACTTACAATTTTTGGAAATGAATCAGATTTGAAAAATTCGGATCAAGGCCGGATTTCAAACAATGGATCTTCAGCCTTTCGAGCTAAAGCTTTAACCAAATGAGTTACACAGTCCTCCAAGTAGGGAACCACAAGTCTCTCGTATGTGATTTTGTATAAATAAACAATAAATGGAGAAAAATATTTATTTTCCTATTGTAGAGTAATTTTAAGTATACAAAATCAAAAGAAAATAGTTTTGTGGTTCCGACACGGCAGTTGGTTAGAACGTCATACCTAGAGGCTGTATCCATGGTTCAAATCCCAACCGTGACACGAATTTTCAAATCTGATTCTTCATTTCCAATTTACATCCTGCACATGACTAGTGTGAACGAACAATTTCTACACATAAACTATTTGTTCAACCTGAAAGAACTTCAAAATATTATCCTGCTCCTTTTAAACATATCGGTGCCAACCGTTGGCCCCTAGATTTTTCCTTTATAAATTTGTAGACTATTTTGTGCTTGATACCATTATTTGTTAACGATCTATACGACCTTGAGTAAAATTAAAAGCGGTACATTTTTAGGACTCCCTTTTTAATTGTAAATATAAAATACAGTACTGCTTGGTATGCAAATAAATCTTCAAAATGGACAACTTAGTTGCTTAAAGTCGACTAGCTTTCATATTTTACTATTACTGGCACTGAATAGATATTTTGGACTTTATGTAACAGAGTAACTAAACTATTTAAATATACACGGTTTTTGTTATTAACAGGAGATAAAGTAGATAAAAGCACGAACTTTATCTCAGCAATAAACGTATGGAACAAAAATGTCTTGTCTCCATGTCAGATTAGATATCGAAGGGATATTAGCGGAAAACCGGAATGGATCTTCTTCATATCATTTTTTTTTAACTAGGTTAGCTATGTAGCATATTTTATACTCCCTTTCCCCACTTGAAGCGCAGAACGGATTCCTGACTAGGTTTCCATTAAATTCAATTTCTTACAACCGAAAATTGGAAGAACAGTACAGAGTAATTCGGATCTCCCAAAGGAGGTAAATTCAAAACGACCGTATTGTGAGCCTCTCATCTAAACTCTCTCAACTAGAAGCTTACAAAAAAGTATAGGAAGAGAGAAAGATGAAAAGAAGGAAACAAAACAAAAACTTTCCAATAAAGAAGTACCATAGCTTCAATTTCAGTTCTCCGCCCCATCCCCAGAATAAAAATGTCTGTTTTATCATAGGCCTGATTTCAGCAGAATTACTTACAGTTGAGGAAGTTTTTAGCTTAACATTGTAATGTCAATAATGTCCACTTGCTTAATTTTATTGGGATAAAAGTATAATTAATCGAGAATAAGTGATGTTTACTCATTTTAAAAGTATTTATCATACTTAATGCCTTTGTTATTTAGGGCAGACGTTTTAAATAAAATTCAAAGGAAGAAGGTTTACTTCAATCTAAACCAATTAGGGTCATAGCATGTTTGAGAGAAAGTGCCTTCTATTACCACCTTTGCTATTTACAATTTCCTCTTGCTAATTAAACATTGTGAATAGCACTGGTAGCTACTCCTTTTCTCTGAGTTGCCTTCTTTCCTAAAACAAATTTTAGAAAATTTAAGAGTAACATTCGTTTACATAATTTACTTTGTGCACGAAGTCTAAGCATCATGTTTTGTTTGACCAATTGTTGGCTTAAGGTTAGGTTTATGTCAGACATACGTGCAGTAGCTCCACCGAGTTGGAACAACATTATCTAACATTTGTTAAGTAACAAATCGTCAAATAAGACTAGGCAACAAGCACGATGTTATATTATAACCAGAAAGTAACGACGGAATTAAGATTATTGAGACAATTTATGCACTCTACACAGCAGTTCTCCGACCCAGACAGATTTTCGCTTTTGGGCAATATACACTGTCTTGTGCGGGTAAGTTGTAGTTTGCGACATTTCAAACGCTGAAGACTTGCTATGGAGAATTTTGTTAAGATGCCTCTTTTCCACACTTTGTAACAGAGATTTATATTTAGGATGCATGGTAATCGGTTGCGAGCCATTGATGATGGCATATTTGAATATATCACTTGGTGTGACTTTGCGTTTGGAGCAGTATTAAACACGGCGTGGGCGTAAGTTTGATATCAAAATATGATTATAGCCCCATGTTGGGATGACAATATGGAGCCGATTTTAAGGATGCGGGGGCGTAGGCGTAATTTGAGGACTGCTGTTGATCGTGGTCTCGATGTTTGCCCGGGCTGTTCACTGATGATGCTTGCCCCAATTCTGTTGAGTTCGGTCTCAGGGTCCAATGGAATCTTTTGTGGATCAGTTTAGATCCACAGGAACGAAAAATGAACTGCCAAAAAGATACACCTGGTTAATTTGTTCGAATATTTTATTCACATATAAAAATACTGGGGTTTACTTCCTGACTGCTCGTCGCTGACCTCGCTACTCCCTTAGACTAACTTTAGAATGAACTTAGAATGAACCTCGAATGAAGTAGAATGACCTAAAATGCCTTCGACCGCTTTAAAATGACTTAGACTGCCCTCAACTGACCTTAATAATGACTTAGACTGACTGCTTTCGAATGAACCACTTCTGATCCTGAATTCCAGTTTTCTACAACATTGCCATACCTCTCGCTAAATTAAATTCCCTCATTTATTTTCCTATTCCCGAGTTATATGTTCACCATTTGCTATCTTAAAATATTTATTGTATCGCTAAGTTCTCCTCATTCGTTGATTTTAATTCGACGCCCTTTGGTTAAATTTATTCTCACCCTTCTGATCTACAATATCTTCCCACAAGCCTGAATTTTCCAAGAACACCTGTCAATAATTTCGGCACTTTTCTTACATGTTGATTTCTAAAGTAACAACTTTTTCCTGCCTTAGTTATAGATTGCCAAATGTTCTCAGAGATAACGCACGTATTTACTTTAGCAAATATGAGCTTGTGTAGGCGGTATTAATACTTTGTACCCCCGGCTTGCCTGTAATAAAACATTTTCGTCTCCGTTCTGACATTTTCATTTCTTTTTAACTTATTGGTATATCTTATTTTGTTCAAATACTGTGTCGTTACGACCACGTGTTTCTCTTACTTTCTAAGTATTCCATGGGCAGAAGTTTCGTGACCTGACAAAGAAAAAATGTACCCTTTTCTCTGCATTATCTTGGGAGCGGTCAGCGGACGAGGCGTAGGTCAGGAATACATCTCTGTCTCTTTCTCCCATCTTTTACCTCAATGTATACAAAACCCTTTTGTAAGTTACGATCACCTGATAAATGACATACAAATAAGTACAAGTTACAAATGATATCAATTCCTGTTAAACCTATCTCTAAATTATTTCACTATGCATATAAAAATAAACAGCCTTGTCAAATCAAATGCTTTTATAAATATAACTGTGCAGCCTAAAGTTATTAATTTAATAAAGATAGCCTTATTTCCGGCTTCACGTTCAATAAACCAGCCATTACATTTGTTTATTAAATTGGTTACAATCAATGGTAAATCTTTTAAGTATATATTACTATGATTATACAGAAACTTTTTGGCAACTTCTTGTGATATCTTAGAGTGATCTTCAAAGAGTATTTGTGTTTTCTACTGAACATTCATCTTTGAAGGTGGCCTATTTACTGCCCTAGCTTATAGACCTGTACTGAGGGATCATATTTTTCATAAATATATTCTGCAACATTTACTTCCAGGTTCTAAAAAAAATTAGCTAGACTGACAGATAACTAATTTCAGGATGATGCTTTTAATTCCATTAATTGTAATTCGTTTTATTGAACATATTAGTTAATATGAATCAACTTTTATGTTCATTAATTATTGTGATTTTTACGAGTAAACCTTCAATGTCTGTGAATGTATAATAATGTGAAAATAATTTGTAATATGACAAGATGGTGCTTTCAAAATGCTAAAGAATGGTAATGACTTTTTGTATATTTCTAATTTGGAACTATAAAAAGTTATTATGTGGAAGTGTTTTCTGTAAGAATAAGTACGTGGAAATTCTGTGGTAAGGAAGGCTTTTTTTAATGGTGTTTAACGCCCGTTTTTACTACTGAGGCACCACAGGCGGTGGACACTGATCATACATGAGATGAAATGATAAATTGGGAAAGGATTTTTTTAAGGATGGAAACGTTCCAGGCTTAAGTTTTCGGTACCTACACGGCATTTTCCATTTATGAGGACTGAGGAAAACCTGGGAAAAACCTCAATCAGGGAGGACGGTCCTGGCGTCCGTTCACGAGTCTGCGCCTTAACGACATCGGCCACACGTGGCGGTTTCAGGAAGGCTGGAATTTATTTACTTTGTATTCTGCAAACCATGACCAAAAGAGCTGCTCCAAAACCGAGGAGCGCTAATTCTTGTTGATTCGGTTTATTTACGGACGCTCTTTAACATCTCAGGTCATCAGCGTCCCATTCAATTCAAGGCGTTAAACGGCCAACAAATTTTGCTCAGAGGCCTCTTCTTTCAGGTTTGAGATTCTTTATCGTGCCGTAAATGTACGACACGGAACACATGGCTTTACTTCCCTTCCGAAGGAAGCCATACTTACGATTTTACGCCCAAAAATCCATCGGATCTGGCTGGGATCGAACCCGCGAACTTGGGTTTAGAAGGCAAGTATGGTTACCACTACACCGCCCGGACCTACAGGGGAGCGCTAACGATGTATTGGAAGCAACAAACTGAAAATATGCTTTAATCTCATGAAACATAACGCAAATCATTCTAAACCTTCAGTAAAATGTATTAAATTAAAATTATTCATTCAAAATTCAATAGCAATACTTGTCTTTCGACATCTTCTCGCAACTATTGGCAATAAAATTTTTATATAAACATGTAAAGGTACTTTGAGCTTGATTTCTATGTTTAACTAGGATATAGTTACTCCATTGTAATTAATATACATTATTTAACAAAAAGACCAATATAAATGCGGACTATCAAACCCTTCTCTTATAAACCTGGAATCATTTTTCAACGTACTGAATGGGTTTATAGCTACCGAAACTCGTTCCTGAAGACATCACCACAATGGATACAAATAAACGTAACTAAAATTCAGTTAAAATAAAATAACTATAAATATGACAGTCCTATCATAAGCTATTTTTGTATACTCGAATTAGTGTCGACAAGATGATACATATAAAGCTAAAAACATACTACTTCCAGCTCTAGTTTCTTTATAACCTTTCGAATCCATATGCGCAACAGAGACCTTCGTTATGTGCTTGGAAATAAGCTGAATTCTGGGAACGCAAAGTTTAACCACTTTCATCAAAAACGAATTTCACTTTCCTCTGACAATCCTTACTATAGCATTGCCCACATAAACAAAAACCTAAATCGAAAATCATATGTTCTTTAGAAATTTACTTTATACTACACATAACGCCCTACGTTTACGGAACTAAAAACCAAGGAAATAGAAACTAAAAGGGATTTGATATACAATATTACATAAATTATAGCAACACCTAATTATAATGGAACTAGATTGGAAGAAAAATATAAACAGAATATTATATAAACAGTGAGGATATTTGAGTTAAGGGCCACCTGAGTGCTGCTGCCTACTGAGAAAGTGTATTTGCTGCAACCGGAAAAGAAGAGATAGAGTCGCCGTAGTTAAAGTTAATAGTTTTATTTTATTTATACAGAGGGACCCAATGAGTTATGGATTTTTGGAATAAATGAAGGTTTAATTTAAAGATATAGGAAGGCAAGAAATTGTTAGTGGTATGGGACCTAGAAAACTTCTCTCTCATCACAATTTTGCCCAGAATTTTGTAATGAGAGCTCTAGAGTGAGATGTACTATACATACCGTCATATTCTATTGGGTCATTCTGTGCTTTTACTGAAAGTTTAAAATTATTCTGTATATTTATGATTGATAATAATAGGCACTAATCTGTGTTATAACATATGCTGAAAATGATGCCCCTCAGCGGCAATACAACTTTCCTACCTTAAGAATACGGCCGTTTAGAGCATGTTTCTTGTTATTGAGAAATCCTGCCTTTCGCAAATATTTAACAAGTTGGTTATTTAACAGTTTTTCTACCTGGAACACGATTGTCAGGATATTTTCTCACCTTATCACTACTCTGCAAGAATGCGTTTTCACATATGTATCGCACATAAGAGACTCTCTTCAAAACTCGAAGAATAATTAGTACATAATATACACACAGTAACAGCATCGAATAATATGCGGCTTTTACGAGTGGCCAATGCCGTTAAGGCGCGGACTCATGAGCGGGAGATCTGGAGTTCGATTACCATCAGGACCGTCCTCCTGACTGAAGTTTTTCCAGATTTTCCTCAGTCCTCATAAATGGTAGATGTCGGGGAGGTACTCTAAACTTATGCCTGGAACGCTTCTTTCCTTTAAAAAGATCCTTTCGCAATTTATCATTTCATGTATCATCAGTGTCCACCGCCTGCGGTGCCTCAGTAGTTAAAACATAAGAACTATAATTTTAATTGAATGACCTCCTATAGGAATTAAACCCATCAACCCTTTGTTAATTCCCCTCCTTAACACAACAGGGCGTTAAACACCATTCAAAAAAACCACACAACCACTAGCCACAATGTATTCCTCAATAACTAACTAATTACAACCTGCTTTCTGCACCTGCGTCTTGACTGGTTTCTCCCAGTACGCAGTTCGTCGGCCCGTAACTCGCATAACCTCATTGTGTATCTCCCTATACGCTCTCTAGCTGCCTAAATCTAATCTGATTAGTAACTTTCACTTTATCTTCTGTTCGGTGCTTTAACAGGAAAGTATCTAAACCAGTGGTTCTCAACCTCTTAAGTCCTGCTCGTATTAATCACGGGATTCATAACTTCAATTAATACACTCTAGTGCAAAAAGTAAAAATTGCTGCAATTAAGCAACAGTAAACTTTAATATCAAAAAGTTAGCATTTCTGCTGGTTCCTTGCTCCATCGGGAGATTTCGCTGCCCACCAAAAACTCCCTAAGGACCCCACTAGTGGGTCGGGACCCAACATTGATTTAAACCATTTCTAAATTCCCTCACAGGTTCCGTCATAATATTTAAAATAAAGCAATGAGCACATCATTACGTTGATCATCCCAATAATTGTTGTTGTTGGTTTTATTTTATTCCATAAAATATTGACACTCTTTATTGACTGTGTTGCACTTATTTTTGCCCTATATTTTGTAATTTTCGAATATCTTTTTTATTATCTGCGACCAAATTTCGGCATATTCGAAAACAGTGCGTCAATCTTCCTCTTTGTGCTGTTTTCTGCACCTAAGTCCGTTTTACTTTACCCTAACTTCCACCTATCTTCCTCTTCCTCAAGTCTATGGTTTTAAGAATCGTGTCAAGCGGTGGAAACGATGAATGAAATAAACTAATGATCGCGTAAGAGACATTAAAATCACTTAAATTGCCTAGCATTAGTCTATTCGGGAGGGGAGAAAACTCCAGAATAAAACGCATCTAGCCCTTCCTACCGAGGATTGAGCTCCTAATCATATGAAATGCAAATAAAAAATTCTAGTTTTATTTTAAATCCTTCTATGTACTTTAGTTAAACATTTTACATTTTTATAAATCACATCTTTCTATTTACAATAAATTAATCTTTTACATTTAATTAATTTCATTTTTACCTACTCTAGTGGAGGTCGCAGAAACACCTTCATCTCAAAGGGCTGAACTCTATTTATGTCTTTCTATTTTGTAATGAAATTGTACTTCCACACGTTTTATTGAGGTACAGTAATTCTGAATATGGTAAAATTTTCTTCGGTTTATCAAAACTCGGTTTATCCATAGGATTTATTTTAAAATCACTCGAGTAGCCAAAAATGAATTAACTATTTGATGATTGTTATCTACCAACCAGGTTTTTGTAATTTCCCATTCTCTTTAGGGCCAATTTCTTGAGTTCCTACATCTATTCTTATGGGCGTTTCACCTTTATCTTCCGATGTAGTGTAGTTTTCCTTGTCTGGTTTGATTCATTCTAAACCATAGATTTTTCTTGACATTGCAGACATTATCACCAATCGCGTGTTTATATTTCAAGCCAATCGGATATTTATTGGAAATTAAAATATTAATTTTTGGATGGAGCAATTCGGAAATGGCGCCTTCTCTTTAATGTTTCCAAATGACACGCCCAGGAAAAATATGTGAAATACAGCACACCTCCCAGTTACGTTTAAGTTCCACCATCTAATTCATTTACGGATAATGTCGCTGAAATGAGATGGTTTTAAGCTAGCGAAACAATGGGCAGGCATGTGTAATTGTATCTCGCTGAGCAAAAAGTGGGCAAAATGAAGATATCCCCAGCCAACGCCCGAGTGCGCCATCGCGTGTATACGCTTTTCGAGAGTTTGAGAGAGAGAGACGGAATAGATCCGTGGGTTGGAGTTTGTTTGGTAGCACAGAGCTTTGCAGCGGAGGCTGCTGAATGCTGGTTGCCATGGCAACAAGCCCCCTGGGCTACGAGCTCATCCCATGACGCCCTCTCGTTCCCGCCACGCCCCTGCCTGTCCGGCCTTCTCCCACTTCAACAGCGACGCCATGGTTGCACGTCCGTGCTGCCATCTGTTGGCTCTGCGACAAACCTCTAAAATTGCGGGCCGGGCGCTACCACGTTTTAACATGCAAAGCCTAGGGGGAGATGTTATAACGTTGTGAAGCAATTTTTATAGTTGTTTTTTGTTTTAATTTTAAATATTCAGAACGTGCTTCAGCAAGAGGACCATTTTTATTTTTTGGTTGTTTGTTGCCTGGGTAAATTATTGCTTGAATGCGATAAAGGATGTCGTTTATATCTGCTCTACATGTTTTACTTAATCGTTGGGCACGTCGCGTCGGGGAGAAGTATGACAGGTTGGCGTTACACGCAACTTGAGCGCCCCACCGCGCCACGTTATTAGTTAAATTTACATGAAGCACACCATTCTTGAGTCACCTCAGATATTCTTTATTTTATGTGCTTCTCGCACACATAAAACAGCCTGAGGGAATTACTGGTTTTTAAGTTACATTTTTCCTAATAGATGCATTTATGCTAATGTGGGTTACGTAAATTGAGTGATAATAATTGTTACGGACAATTACAATAGCGAAAGTTCTCTCTTTTTCCTTTCTTTTTTAAAAGTCTCTAGTAATTCTTTTAATCACATTATTAATGTTTGTTTGGATCATTTTGGTCTTGTATCTAATTTACAAGCCTTTACATTTTTTACAATATAATATTAATTTCAACTATATAAATTAATTTACATGTTGCCATTTTACATTTACTGGTGCATTTTTACAATTATAAGATGACTAAGTCAAATAACGCCACGTAGACATTTAACGCAATAAACTAATTTTGAAAACTATACCAAAGTGCAGTAATGCATTTCAAGAGTCTGTATTCACATAGTAACTGGATAAAATTATATTTTTTCCCTGGTTCTGGAATATTTCTTTATAAATAGAAGTTAACTGATTAAATTTAATTTGAAAACTTTATAGGAAGAGGTGGGTAATGATAAGCACTATTCATTGATGTAAGTCTATATTTATTTTAGGTTATTCACGACCCTTATAAGGGATAGTACTTATTTATTCAATAACACTCCTTACCTCATGACCTATTTCTTTTATATGCAGAATATAAAGAACTATTAAAAAAATAAAATTCAAAACATATTTGTTGTTCCATCTGATATTTCACTTCCAGACCAAGAAAACATCATGTTTTAACAAAAGTTAAATTTTAGTTGCATATTTTCTATTTATCTTTCTTGATGTTAATTATATTAAAAGCTGTTAATTTTTTGTTTTACATTAATTGGTTCAAACAATCCTCCTAACATCAGTAAGCAGGATTTTTCTAATTTAATTATATTTCATATTCAGGTAATATTATGTCATTATGGAGTTTGAGGAAAATATTACTGCATATTTATTTATTTGTATATCTTTTATTTCCTGATTTATAGCAATATTAAGTGTTAAGATGGTATTATTTGGACAATTATCTTTTTTTTAGTAGTGTTTAACGCCCGCTTTTACTACTGAGGCACCACAGGCGGTGGACATTGATAATGCATGAAATGAAATGCTATATTGGAAAAGGATTTTTTTTGAAAAAGGGTGCATTCCAGGCCTAAGTATAGGGTATATCCCCAGCATTTTCCAGTTATGAGGACTAAAGAAAACCTGGGGGGAAAAAAAACTCAGTGAGGGAGAACGGTCCTGGTGGGATTTGAACCCCAGACCTCCCACTCATGAGTCCGCGCCTTAACGACCTCGGCCACTCGTGACAATTTTATTACTGGCAGTTCTGTTACAGATAATAGAGTTTTCTATTATGTGATTCAATCATTAAGTTTACATATTTATGTGCTCCTGAACAGATTTGTTTATTTGAAGATGTTGATGACATCGCTACAGATTTTATTTGTTTTAAATAAAACAAATGGCCGCTCTTTAACATCTCAGGTCATCAGCGTCCCATTCAATTCAGGGCGTGAAACGGTGAACAAAGTTTGCTCAGATGCCTGTTTTTTCAGGCTTGAGGTTCTTTTTCGTGGCGTAAATGTAAGACACGGGACCCAAAATTGGGATTTTTACGCCCGAAAAAATCCATCGATCCTGGCCGGGTTCGAACCCGCGATCTTGGATTTAGAAGGCAAGTATGGTTATCACTACCGGTATCCTGATCTCGTCTCTGGAGGTTCCTAAATGGACATTCCACATATGAGATTCGACGTATATTGTGCAAATGTGGTATTCTCTGTCCAACTAATGTTTCAGCTTTTGTATGAGCTTTTTAAAATAGTGAGTACATTGTAGTACGTAGTTACAGTATCTAATTTTTTAATTTATATATATACCGGTGCTTTCTTTGCGGCAGTGTCAGGTGCATTATTACCCTTATTGTCTTGATGTGAACACACTCTGATGACAGTGGTACTTTGTTTTAATTAATTAAACTGGACGTACATGTTGAATGATGCAATTGATGAAATTGATCTTCCTAAGGGCTTTTATACCTGGACAGAATCACAGAATGTAATTATCAAGTAAACTATTCCAGAACTTTTTGGTAGGGTACGGCTCTCAAGGGAACATAGAATTTGTGATAGGACACTACAGAGTTGCTATTGCCATTCTCAATTTTAAAGCATCAATGTAATGCTAGGCTACTTGAGAACTCTTCTAATTTTTCTTTAAATAACAGTGGGTAAAAGTACTCCGTTTTGATGATCGGCTGGAACCATGTTAATAGTGAGTAAGGTGTTTCTCCAAGGTGGATCATTATTAATGTGTTATTTTGATGTTATATAAATTTGTTAAAATATATTTTATTTCATTATAAATTTAATTGATTTAAAATGATTTTACATACTATATCTTGAACTAACTATTGTGAAAATTTTGTTAGTATTAACCTACTTTTATTATTATTCGATGTATTTTCGTAAAATATTGTTCTTTAAAAATATGTCATTATATCATCTCTGATTTACAAAATGGCAGTCCTATTGGCAGAGGACTAAAACAAAAAGACATACAGTTTAATTGTATATGTAATTTTAAAATATAGAGTTGTTACATACTTCCATTTGCTGCTTCGTTACAATGTAACAATTTGCATCAAAATAGCAGACTGCAAACCGCAGCATAACTATGAAAGAAAGGGTGTCGAACAATAAAGGACGGTATTTAAACACATGGTCGTTTAAAGGAGAGTATAATATTGTATTACTTATATATTTTATATTGTATAGTATGCTCTATTGTTATCGCCACAACACATAGCCATAGTTCTGTTACCTTGAAATTCAACTATTGAACACAACATCTTTCAAAGCATAATATTGCAAACCCAAGCTGATGCTTCCAAGGTCAGTCACCAATTAACTCAGGTACTGAAATACCCAAAAACAGTCGGCAAACAGGATAACTTAACTGTTTTCAGAAGTTATGAGCTCAAGTGAAAATTTGGATAGAAACAAATTTAATAAGCCGAAGGTAATCCATTAATACGGATTATATTATTTTGATTATAATAAATTGTTATACTGTTTAACGCCAGTTTTTAGTACTGCGAACATCACAGGCGGTGGACGTTGATGATACTTGAAATTAAATGATAAAATGGGAAAGATTTAAGGGAGAAAGAGTTCTAGGCCTAAGTTTAGCTACCTCGACGGCATTTTCTATTTATGAGGACTGCAAAAGCCTCTGTGAGGGAGGGCGGTCCTGGCGGTAATCGACCCCGAGACCTCCCTCTTACGAGTCCGTGTATTAATGATCTCGGTCACCTGTGGCAGTAGTGCGCATTATGATGTATACAATTTATTAAATATTAAAATGTTTAATACCATTTTCATTAAACTGAGAAAGAAGTTTGTAATTAACATAAAATTATTTGGATGCATTATTAATCGTTTTATGCCCTTATTTTGGAAAAAGATAAGTCAGAAAGGCAAATATGTTAACTGGTGATCTCTGGGTAGGTGAGGAACAGTGTATATATTTTTTTACGTATCAAATGCGTTTCCTATTAAAGAATTACCCTGTTGCAACCAATGTAGCAATGCTCCCTATTATTTGCTAGAGACCTGACCATATATCAGTGTTGCATCTAGTTGTACTGGATTTTATTCCGGCGTCTGTTTTTCTCTTCTTGAAAAAGAAACACAGTGAAATAAAGCACAGTAATTTAAAACAATATTCATTTAATTTAACCATATTCCAATTAATAGTTGTACATATTGCTTAATCCACTTAACAAATTGGAACACAAAAACACTTTAACTCAAGTAAAATGTTTAAACGTGTGATAACATATATTTGGAGATATTTGGTACACAATAAGGTACAGTAATTAAGCTACTGCGCTTTTTATATATAAAGTATTTGAACATTTTCAATTGTACTATCCGAGATGTTTCCCTATTTAATCTTCAAATATTCCAAATTAATAATAACGATGTAACGCTTTAAAACATTAATAAAAATAGGTATAATGGAGTTGATGTGAATAGCTGAGATTTATGTCTTAAGAACTGATGTAAAGTTGTAAATTCAAACAAAATAACAAAGCAAGAACTAAACCATTATGTTTTATGTTGACGTCGTCTAATGAACAATGACAGCTTAATTTTCTGACCAATTAGCTGCCTGCATCAACTACAGATGAAGGTCTGGTGTGGGGTTTGATGACAGTGGAGCAGTTATTTCTTTATGTATGGACGCTCTTAACATCTCAGGTCATCAGCGTCGCATTCAATTCAGGGCGTGAAACGGCGATACATTTATTTCAGATATCTCTTCTTTCAGGCTTGAGGTTCTTTTTCTTACCGTAAATGTACGATACGGGTCCCACGGCTTTACTTCCGTTCCGAAAGGAGCCATACTTAGAATTTCTACGCCCGAGGAAATCCATCGACCCTAGCCGGTATTGAACCCGCGTTCTTGGGTTTACAAGGAAACTATGGTTACCACCACAAAACCAGGATCGACACAGTAGAGTAGGTGGTGGAATGAATTGCAAAGGTAGCTGGAGTTCCCGAAGAGAACGGTCTATAATATTTTCACACTAAAAGCCGGGTCAAGGCCTTCAGTTTGTTTGTCACGCCCACACTTCTACTGTTTCCTGTGAACCGCAAGTCACGTGACATTGGAATTGGTCAATGGTTGTGGAGGGTGGGAAAATACGTTTAAATGGTCAGCGCTGTCAAATGGAAAGGAATGCATAACAAGGAAGAAATAGTGATCCCGACCCACTTATTCTGAGTGAAAATATCATAGACATCATTTTGTTCATTGGAAATTCAATCTCTGGAGTTGAAACTGCGATCAGGATATTTAATAAGCTAACGAGTACAAAGGATGTAACATAGCTTCATAATAGGCAAGTCGTGTAGGTTTTTACACTCAGCAAAGTTTATTGTTACTTCAGGTATTTAATGAAACGTTATTGGCACCCTATCAGCTGTTTCTTGAATTCATAGCTTGATAAAAGGAAGCAAACTTTTTGCAGCAATTTAAAAAGCTATATATCAGTGAATATTTTTCATTTTAGTACATTTAGTTATAAAATCAAAATCAATTTTTATGTACCAAGAAAAGATAAATAAAAACAACTTTTTAGCATGCCCCGACTTTCTTTAAGAACCCAAATTTGAGCAGAAAATATTGAGAGGCAACGAGACTGAACAGAAATAATCATCAGCGCATTAGAACGGCAGATAGAGAACGGGAACTTAAGTATGCCCTGGAAAATATCAAATTGAATATCCTTGGAAAGAGTGAGATGAAGAGAGAAACAGAATGCGTTATTGGAAAGCCAACGGCAATGTGTTTAAGATATGTAGGAAAAACATCCCCTCAGAGGGGAATGGAGCAATTTGCCAATAAGAAAAATTGCATGCAAAAAAGAAATTGAATGAAAAATAATTGGTGTTCGTTTAATACATTCTGAGATCTAATGGACTTCTCTACAAAAGCAAATTCGAATGAAATGAAAGCGATTTAAACTGGATAACGTAAATTTATAATGCAGATAGCTTTCATAAGGCAGAGTGCAACATTAACATAATTTACAATGAAGATAAAATTAGCTATTTGAAAATACATCAATATTAACATCAGTAAACTAGGTAGCCAAGTTCGGCTTAAGGCAGAACTGGTGAATAGGGCTCTAAGGTTGGAATTCCGCCTGAAATTTTTCCAAATATTTCCTCAGTCCTCATAAAAGATAAATTTCGGGGAGCTACCCTAAAGTACTTCTAAAGTTCCTTTTCCATAATTTTATATCGTGTACTATCAGTGCCTGCTGCCAGTAATGCCACGCAATGAAAGTGGCATTCTCCTAAATGAACATAAATTTAAGATTGCTAACCGTATTTCAAGAAAAATCCAGCTCTATTGGACACGAGAGGCCTCAAACGGAGAGACCACGAAAATGAATGCGTATTGAGTAATAAGCTAGGCATTCCAGCTGGTTGCGAGTTACAGTACGCTAAGTTCAACCGTCTATCTAATAGTCTAAAATAAAGCTTCCAGATTACAAAGAAAACTGAATCTACGATCATGTTGATGAAATTTAGAAAAAGGCAATAAAGCAATTCGAGCACACTGGCCGAGTACGTTGAATAAATGGCAAAAAACAGAAATTCAATGAAAATGCTATTATATACAATAAACAATAAGTAGGAGAAAACCTACATGCATGGCTCTTTAAGAACCACAATAGAAAGGAAAGAACTCAATAAACTAGCAAAAAGCGAAACAAAGAACGCAGTAATAAACAAATCAAACCTCACAAGGCAAGTTAAAAAGAACCCGAGTTCTGTAAAGAAAACAAGAAGGCAAGAATTGGATGACAGGAGTTAAAAAAATGTACAGACAAGAACAGACACTCTCTGCAGCCCCTAGTTATTACAGGTTATTTACTACAAATCATCTACTTGCTAGTGCTAGGAGAAGGATTTCCTTGTAAATTACAAAATTAAGTGAAACAATCCATAAACGAATTAGAATGGGAAAACTGCCTAAGAGGATGGAATAATAAACGAGTGTCTGAAATTGGGAGGTGAATACATATAATCTCTAATTACAAAGTTCTTCAACGTTATTTTACGCATAGAAAGGCTAACACGAAAATGGAAAATGAGCACTATCATATTAACATTCGCAAAAGCAGAGATGATCTAATTGATAATGGACCCATCAACTTGATGTCTAACTCTCATTTAGAGCGTCCGTAAAAAGCATATCTAGCTTTCATGACGTATGCAAATAAGTGTTATCACTTAATAAGAATGAGGACCAAGGCTTATAATTTGGTACTACCAGTAATTTTTAAAATATCGGGTACTGGGCGTTTCATTTGCTATTGGCCCATAATCTTTCCTTATAACTTTCAAACTAAATCACGTCTTTCAATGAAATTGGATATACATTGGTGTATGAGAAGCGTGGCTACGGGTGAACACGTGGAGATGCTATTCTCTAGCTCATATGTTCCGCAAGCTCGTGAAGGCCGATGTATCGCGTTTGATGTACTATCATTACAGCATCGCCAACAACCCTTTGTGTTGCGAGGATTAAACATATAAATCGGTACCAGTTTATTGTCCAAACGCACTAGAAAAACCTGTCAGTGTAATGAGCAGCTTGGGGTTAGGAAGCCAGCGGAAAAATTCTTCCCCGTTCATATTTGGTGAAAAAACTGGAAACTATAGGACATTTGTTAGATATCTAAGAAGTGTGACACCCAAATTGCCACACTGTAAGAGGTGAACATCAGATTTCAGGCCTTCCTACAGAGATCCTTGCGTAAATTACCACAGGAGATGGGGTTTTAAACAAGCACATGCCAACGTTTTTGGGGAAAAAAATCTGTATTTACATCTATGTTGTGGAAGAATTGCAGCCTACCGATGAACAGGCGAAACTCAATTGGCTGCAGCGATCTGGGAATACTGGATTTCATGTAGTTTTCCAATGAGGTGTGGTTGCGCCTAATTGGGCAAGTTAATTCCCGAAATATCCGTTTTTGGGCTAGTAAGAATATTTATATACTGCATCAAATATCTCTTCAGAATGAAATAATTGGGATATGGCGCACTCTGCCACTGCACCGCTTTATTGGCTCCATCTCCTTCCAATAAAAAGCAGTTGCCGCAGTCTACTTGGCAATCTTCCAGGAGTTTGTGAGTCAATTGGAGACGAGATGCTCCATACAGGCTATTTTGAGGAGGGTGGTGCTATCTGCCATATTTTTAATGCCATTATAGCTGAAATTGTTGTCATTTTTACAAGATATTGACCACAAAGTGGCCTGACCCAATCTTAGCGGATTTCTTTCATAAGATAATGATCAAAGGAAAGTACATCACAACACTTTTGGTATCTCGTGAAACCGCAAGAAAAGATTCGGTGACAAATTAAGACTGTAACACCCACTGTGTAATGTGGAGAGGTTTGTGAACTTATTCCTTAATGCTAAGGGAAACAGTTGTTATGGGATGATTCTCCTTCTGAAACACAATGTTAAGTTACACTCATTAGTTAGGAGAGGATATCAGGAGCCAAGAGCGAGTGAACCAACCCCGTACTAGTGTAAGCAAAATATTTCGATTTCTTACAATTGTACCCTACAAAGAAGCATTCGAGTTAGTCGAAAATGTTACCGACACCTTTGAACGAAACTGTCCTGTATAAGAAATCAGAATTCTAGGAAAAATGTGAACAAATTTTTAAACTAAAATGATTGATCAAAGATTCGGCATTAAAATTGGAAAAGGCAGCAAAACAAGTATATCCATTCATACTCAAATTATTAACTTGCGTTTGAGGTTTGGCTGGTAAACTTTAACGTTAATAAAGAAAATTGACTTACGCATTTATCAAAATTAAACTTTTGCAAATGATCCAGTTTTGTTTACAATATGACCGTAGCCAGAACAAATGGTTAATAAGCTAGACCAGAGAAGGATTAAAGTGAGTTTGATAAAAGGTCATTAACAGAAGGAAACACTTCATAGCTGAATAAATAATTAGCTTTGCTTGAAGAAAGTTCTGGGATTTTTAGTATCTTCTTGCGAAATGCGTTATAATTAAAAATTAAAATAATGAATGGTAGGAAAATCCGGTATTTTGTGTAATTTTATTTGGAGGAAAATTGTGATGTCTTCAAACACTTTAGAGATGATGAGGAATAAGAAAAATGGAAGATGAAAATAATAAGACCAAAAGATAAAATGATCAAGGCTTAGCATTTAAAATAAGGATTGGGAGACTAACGGCAAAAGAGCAAATGTTTTCCTATTTTTTGTTTCAATATATAAACAAATAGCTAAGTACAAGAAAAGATCTAAGGAAATTGTAAAGGCAGTTGCAAATATCAAAAGCTATAGCTTTTTGCCTAAGTATGCATGCACTTGTATACGTTCAAATGATAAAGTGATGTAGAAATGAATGCCTAGATGACTAAAATTCTATTATGCCAAATGAGATATCTGGAGCCCATATTACTTTAGTAGAAACCCTTCACCCTCTAGTAGTTATAGGTTTACCTCATTAATACTTTTTATGGTTTAAACTTCATCCATTTTTTCTGTAAATTCGTTGTTTTTTTTTGGGAGGGACCGTAAGAAATACTTTAATAATTTGCTGCTTTTGAAATTGGGTTTTCTATAAATTTGAAAACAATTTTAGTTCTTATTACCTTTACCATTTTCATTTGTTACTTTTTATCACTATTGTATTATAAACTTTTATGTATAGCACGCAAATGTAAATGTTAAAGAGTTGATAATCATTTATAGGGTTCATATTAATAGCAAGCAACATTCAATTTTAGTCATTTGTAATTTCTATTGGCAAAATGAATCTTTGGGAACTTCAAGTATGTCAAGTATCCCGGAAATTACAAAACAGGCATTTTAGGTCTCAGAGCGAAATTGTAGTGCTAAATTTCAAATATTGAGATAAACATGAAACTAAACTGATTTGAAATGGTAAACTTCTAATGGACTCTCTGGGAATCTAACTACGTACTGCTTTATTAATCTTTTAGAATGGACTATTACTTGTATCTCCGGAAAAATCAGAAACAACGTAGCATTTAGAATAAAATTTTGTTGCAAAATAATATCCGTATTTTTTGTGATATAACTGACAATTAATGAATACATACACCTATTTACAGAGAATACTGATAAAATAATGAATAGGAATAGATGATGGTATTAGCAATATTCTCAGATCACTAGTTACTCGACGCGGCTTACAGCAGCATGAGCGAAGGGGTTACTAAGAACTAATGGCAAAAACCCCTTCGTTATAAACTCTGTTCCCAAATGAAATAGTCCGTAGCTGTTCTTCCATTAATCTCCTTACATTTAATCATGACATATTGCAAGATTAGGAATATATTGTTCAATAATTTTGTAGAAAGATTTTCGAAGACCTTCACAACGATTGTAACAAGTTCGTTTATTGTGAATATGACTTGATATTGGAGAGACTGTATGACATATTTCTCACCACTTTCCTTTATGATACCTCTCTTTGAAAGATACACACTATTTGCTGGTATGAAGCAGGTGATCAGAAATATTCCACCGCTAATCATCTCTAATATTCTTCATTCCTCCCATTATTTGAATACTGTGCTTCTCTGGTCACATAAATTGCTAATTAGTATTTTGATATATGTCAACAAACTTCCAAATTCATGAAATAGTTACTACATTGTCTAATGCATGTTCTGAACTGAAACGCAGATAGTTAAGGACTATTAAAACATTACCCAACGTTCCAAGCAGGTGTCGTGCTCTGTGACTATATCAAGTTAAAATCTCTGTGCAAACCTGGTTCTTCACTTTCGTTTCTAGAGCGACCAAGATCGTTGATAAAATGCGAGTATTTTTGCTACAAAAATAGTACTATGATTCTAAAATACATCTCCTCCAAAACTAATATTACGTGCCTCTTAAAATACCCAAATATAAAATTTTAATTTGATCCTATATCCCCAGTATGAAAAACATGTCAATCCTCGTGGTCTAGTGATATTCATACTTGCCTCATTGACCCAAGATTTACCCAGGGTTGTTGGATTTTTTGGGCGTAGAAATCCCAAGTATAGCTTCCTTCGGAAGGGAAGTAAAGCCATGGGTCCCATCCATTTACGGCACGTAAAAGAACCTCAAGCCTAAAAGAAGATAAATAAACCAAATAAATAAATAAATAAAAAACATGTACAACTCTCTTAAATTTTGTATATTATAGGACTTTTTTATTATTCACTTGAACAAAATATCTTACTCCTGAGTCCTCAACATAAGTGTAATACAATGTATTGCTGACATTCCTATTTTAATACTAATCAAGTTTCGTGATTTGTAAAGATTAATGCATTTTTGATGTCTCTTTTTTGCCATTTGATGCAGTAAAGTTGTCTTAAAATATTACGATAAAATCATCATAAAGCCATTCTGGGTATTAATCTTAACAATGCTTTATTAATTATTAATCTAGGATTACAAAAAGTAATGTACATTGATGAAACAAAACATGTGTATTTAATTTGACAATAATCCTATTAAGACTGGTAATGCAACGATGTTGCAAATTCAGCAATAATAATAATAGAATATTGTATAATTTTAAATAAATATTTTAAACTAAAATAGAGAGATTTTCTTTGCCCTTAATTCCCTCAATAGCTAGTAAATATAGGAAGGAATCAGTTGTATCCTATTTTAACATTTTTATCTCGGGAATTTTGTTATATTGCATTTAAAGTTTATACAGTGTTTTCTTTTGAGGTCGATATGCATATAAAAGAACAAAGGAAGGAACATACTCTAGTTTCGAAAGTGCATTTATGTGGAAGGGGAAAAGAAGTAGATTAATATTTAATTAGTAATTCACTACATGCGCCTCTGTTGTAATTTTAAGAAATTAAAATAAAATTAACATTTTCAAGAGGTAAAACACTCTGCTAAGCTTGTATTTTCTGGTGTACAGTGAAAATGCATAAAACATTACTCCTATGATAAAATTAGTGTATGTTGTCTCGTTTTTGTGAACTTAATGAAAATTTAGTTTCACATCTGTTACCGCCTTATGTTGGAACGGTGTTGCTAAACCTCCTCCCTCTTCATTAAAATGCTTTAAGGACGAGTGAAAACTATATTGTTAAATGTATTTGCCATTCTGGCGCTGCACAATATGCTTTCGTGTTTTTTTTTTTTTTTTACTAGTAATGCTCTAATAATTGATATATTTATAAGGAAGAGTGAAATGTACTTAGCTGGAATATTTCTTCCCCCTCAAATCTATATACTACTCGAAATAACATCTTACCCTAGTACTTTACTAATGTGTTAATGAAATTGCATATAATGCTCTTGCGGCTCACCAAGACAAATTTGGTTCATAGTAAAGCTTCAAATTGCGCCCAATATCTTATCTTTTTATTTATTCTTCAATTTCTCTAATTGCTAGTATTTTAAACTGAATTTCGCATGCGTAATGTTTAAAGCAGACCAATAATTCTATCTTTGACGAGAAATTTAGGTACAAACCTTATATCCCCAAGAATAACCCGAATGCTTCAAGATTGTATCAATGTTGCCAGTTACTTTAATTATAAAATGTTTTTATGATGCGTGTGGAAGAAGAGAAAATAAATCTGTCCGACTATTTGACATGCATGCATTGTAGACGTTAGAGTAGGGAGAGGCTGAGCAGTTAAGCTCTAATTATGTCAAGTCCAAAGATACTATTCCTAGCGTAGTTTACTGAAAAATGGCTTAGTTGGCAGGCTAAGTGTCGCAGTCCGCCAAGAACACCCATGCTATTCTACATACTGAAAAGATTAGTGTTTAGTGTACAGTGTGGCTCTGT
This sequence comes from Metallyticus violacea, assembly GCA_030762175.1. Lineage (NCBI taxonomy): Eukaryota > Metazoa > Arthropoda > Insecta > Mantodea > Metallyticidae > Metallyticus > Metallyticus violacea. The sequence continues at coordinate 122,508,993 of CM060833.1, forward strand.
TTTCCTCAATAATGATACGGTCCTGATGTTCCCAGTAGCACAATCATGAAGTCTGTGGTACACGTTTAACGATGTTCAGTTAATGGAGAGTTACTTCCAACAGAATGGCGTTACATACCACACATAATGGTCTGGTATTCCTAGTGAGCGGCAATTTTCAAGCACCGTATAACCACCCAGATTCCTTTCAAAGGCAGAGATACAGAAATCGCCCAAAGGCATGTCAGCTCTGGGAGAACTTTCGTGAAATCGACTGGAATGTGTGGCCATGTCGTATGAACTGTACGTTTAGCAGATTATTTTCAATAGTAAATGAAAATAAATTAGAAGAGAAATTGGATAATAATGCAGAGGTTCAATGTGATTTTTAACAGATAGATCTCCCATTGACAACTCATTTCTATGAATCTGCACACCCTATGGTTAAAACAAATGAACAATTACTAGAAACTATGATCATTGGAAACCATGGTAAGCATTTGTTGGTCGGGCAAAAGTACGAGTATAATAATAATAATAATAATAATAATAATAATAATAATAATAATAACCGCCTCTATTATGCTTGACTTTTTATTAGCGAATTGTGAAGAGTGTATTTCACCGGCACCGTGAAAAATCTGCTTATTTTCTGGCTATTTTAGCTAATTCAGAAGGAATGTAAGCTAATGTTGGTGTACAATGGAAAGAGTTTTTACTAATCTATCCAAAACTTCATTGATCGTACTTCTAGGTACCTATTTGTTTTAATAAAATAAAATAATTCGAAAAATATGCTTTTATATATATATATATATATATATATATATATATATATATATATAAAATTCGTTCTTTCCCTAGCGGTCGCAATTTTTGTTTTTTCTCAACGAAATTGGGCACATAGCCATCAATTAACAAACGATTCGTTGAGTTCCTTAATCACCAAAATTGGACCAATGGAGAAAATTAAAAAAAAATAGCAATCGCTCTAGAGGCCGAAATATTTTCTGTCTGAACGAGACTTAATAAAAAACTTTAAACTGATAAAGGTAGTTCACGAAAATCTTGCTAACCGGGCCACCCGGAATAGGGGTATACCTGAAAAACTTTTGGGGCTTAAAGCAAAATTTAAAAGTCACTCTAGAGGCTGTAATTTTAAACACTTTTAAACAAATTCGGTATATGCCATTGAAATAAAGTAGGAAAAATATTTTTCGAAAATCACGGAAATTGGTCAATTAGGACGGAGGGTTTACCTGAAACCTAAAATTTAAAAATCACTCTAGCAGCACCAATAATTTTTTTCACAACAAAAGTGGACATATGCCATTTAAATCACATAAGAAGTAGATTTTTTTTTAAATTATAAACTTATTGTAAGTGGGGTAACACATGAAACCTTCTGAGGATTAAGCCCAAGTTTAAAAATCGCTCTAACGGCCGCAATGTTAACTTTTTTAAAAGAAACTCGACACACACCATTGAAATAAAATAAGAAAAATAGTTCCTGAAAATCAGTGAAATTCTACTATTGGTCGATGGTTTGCCTGCAACCCAAAATTTTAAAATCGCTCTAGTAGCATTAATATATTTTTTTCTCAACGAAACTCCATATATTTCATTTGATTAGAATAAGGAAAATAGTTCCTGAAAATCAGACAAATTGAGCCATTAGGAGCAGCGGATTTATCTGAAACCCAAAATTTAAAAATCCCTCTAGCAGCTTCAGTAATTGTTTCTTCACAACAAAACTCGGCATATAACATTTGGGTAAATAAGAAAAATAGTTCTAAAAATTGACAACATTGGACTATTAGGAGTAAAGGCATACTTGAAAACCGAAATTTAAAAAGTGATCTTGTGTTTAATTTCCTCTATATTGTTTTAAAATAAAATAAGATGTTAATTCGGCATATAAACTGTATTTGTAACGTTGCATATATTTTAAATTTAACAAAAGTATCGTCGTGTAGATAGCAGCTGTGAAATATTAATCTAAAATGTGTTTGTGTATTATACACTGCTCAAAAACATTAGAGGAACACATATTTATATCAAAGTCCCAAAATAAATATTGATGGAATTAACTTTTTGACAGTTTATAGATTGGAGAATTGTGTAAAATTAAAATAGACATTCCAACAAATTTTTGTTTCACAGTAACAGACTATTGATTGATACAGAAAACAAAGTGCAAATACAAAATGCATTATTTAGTAATCAATGTTTCCATGGTTATTTCACACTCAGTATCTAATGTGTTTTCCGTGAGCTGCGAGAAATTCATAACACCTATGTCAATGGCATGCTTCACACCAGCTTCCTAATAAAGATTTGTGGTATTCTCTACCTTCTTCAGTGAGGGCATTTGGGAGTTCTCCCAGGTTCTGTGGCATATCAGGACGCTCGCGAGCAAGTTTTTCTAGTTTATTCCACAGATGCTCAATGCATTGAGGTCAGGAGTGCATGCAGGCCAGTCCATCACCCGAATAGGCCATTCTTGCAGGACAACTTTGCTGTTCCGTGCTGTGTGAGATCTAGCATTATCATGCATTAGAAGAGAAAGAGTCCATACCATAAGCAAAGAGTATGACATGTTGAAGGATAACTTCATTATATAAATATAAGCATTCATGCGCTGTGGGACAACAACAAGCTCTGTCCGAGACTCAATAGTAATTCCGGCCCAAACCATAATTGAGCCCCCTCCAAATCTGTCATATTCAATAATGGTGCCTGGAGTCAAGAAGTTCACCAGGACGTCTCCATACAAATGTACAACCATTACAACCATTCAAACGAAATCTTACTCGTCTGTGAAGAGAACATCCTTCCACTGGCGGAACTGCCAGTTAAGGTGATTCTGAGATCTCAGCCAAACTTTATTGCTCAAAGGGGATTCTAGATCTCAACCTTGCATTTCTCAATCAGTTTCTTACAGTCTGATCAGAAATCATCACTCCAGTTGTTCGTACATGATTTTGTGGATCTCTGGCTGTAGATTTGCGTTTGCGCAAAGCTGATAGGACAAGATGTCATCGTGCAACTCTGTTGTCTTCTTTTTACGCCCTTGTCGGGCCGTTTCTTGTATCCACCTTTCTTTATATATCACCTCCAAACTCTATGGACGACAGAAAGGCTGATAGGAAGGATTCTGGAAATAAAGAGAATGGAATCACATCTTCAATCTACGAAAGTGCTCGTGCGACTGATGTTTCATACACTGCTCTGTATTAGCCTCAGAGAACACAAAATAAATTTTTCCTATAACAGATTGCTGTTAAAATCGGGTTTTAAAAAAATAATTCATAGAGTCACTTTGGTTTCAAAAGTTCTTGAAACTTCACCAATTTATTCAGAGAAAAACTAATAAATTCTAGAAGATCTTCTAGTTTTAAACATTATTTCAAAACATAGCGTCTGGCTGTTAAAAATTACATTTCACAGTATTTATTTTTGGGGCTTTGATTTAAACATGTGTTCCTCTAATTTTTGTGCAGTTATTTATCTAAGAGATTTAATAGCCTCCAGAATACATTTTTGTTATATGTTTTTGTAACAAACAACATTTAAATTAAATTTCAAAGCCAATGAAAATCCGTGAAACGTTAGATCCTTCTTTGCTGATTCTATATATTTGCTTAGCACATCGAAGTTGTTTTTAAATTGTAGGAAACATGCTTTTTGTTTTATTAAAACATATGAATATTATTTCTTAAATACACAATGTAACTGGAAACTTTTATTTATCTCTATTTTGGCGAATGTAAAGATTGTATCAATGGGTAAGTTCATAACCATTAAACATCTTTTAAAAATACCCACACAGTATATTTTTATCCATCATTGGGCTTATAATTAATTTAGTTAATAGTATGCGATTCATTTTTGTAGTTTATTCTTATTTATAATAATAATATATGTGTCTATTTTAATGTCGTAGGGGTCTTTTCTCGAACAGCTGCGAAGAAGGAGCGCTTTAATGACTATCACAGACTACTTAGTCCCGCTTTTGCAGAGGAAAATGCCAACTGCAATTTCAATAGGGTTTGTAAACTAAAACAGTCTTGACCTCCACTTAAGTCATTAGAAGGCTGAAAGCAGATAAAAACGAGGTGACATTTTCATCTACAAATGGGAAGGGAGTTTAATCCTCTATCGTCCTATGGGGACACAATACGACATACAAAGATACATGGCTCGTATGCATCGTCATCGTCTCGCCTCTGTGTCCTTGGGTGTCATTGGTTGGTCCGGGAATGTGATGGCTTGACAATATTCTAAAGGTCCACTATTAAAAAAACACCCTCGAAAACCCCATGATTGCTTCTGTGTGAATGAGATATCCTGGTGGAATTACTGTCCATACATGCCAATAGCCTTCAAATTGGTTCTAGTAGAATCAAGATATCACAAGGATTGTTCCCCCTGTTCAACCGACTTGAATACTATTGAAAATATGTGGGTAGAGATGAAAATAAAATTGGTCTGCATGGAGCGGATGATGAAAGAGACTTTGTGAGACCAAATACATGACGCTTAGTAAGAAGTATGCCCCCGAAAAAATTTTGTTTAGGTGTTTGATTTCATCCATGTCCCGAAGAATGAGGCTATTGATAGATGCGAAGGGTTTTTATTTCCATTATTCTGTTAATTTATATTTTATTAATTAGCTATTGATGAACGCACGGGCGCAGGATTTTTCTCATCTCTTGGCATGGGAGCCGTCCATGTGGGAAGAATGAGAACTAATTTCAATGGCGAACAGTGAAGCGGCCAATACACTGATTTCTGTGAATATCAAACGAAATCTTCCTATCTGATTCCACCTCTGCATTCCAAGTATTGGGCTCCCCAAAACTGCAATAAGAAGACGATTTGTAATTCATTGTAAAAAAAGATTACTGAGACTGCAAGCATTAACTGAAATCCACTTACAATGAATCCCTGGTCAAGCGGAAACAAAGAATCTGACAGATTGGCAAAGGAAGAATGCACAATGAATACCTTCACCCTCTTCTACCTACGCCATTATATGCAATGTAATTTCAAATAGTATAAAGAAAGTCGTCACGGATTCCTGGAGGGCAGCAGCAGTTGGTAAAAGATGGGAACCGATTATATCAAAATCTATCCCCAACAATGACCCGCGAAGTTGCCGTGGCCACATTCAGGATGACCACAGGCCGCGACTACCTACAAAAACATTTACATAGAATCGGCCTAGTCGACTATCCGATCTGCTCCCTCTGCTCAAAAGAAGAAGGAACGGCTGATCATCTTCTACATTTCACAGCACTTCAGAGTGACCAGAGAACACATTAGAAGCTGACCAACCAAGAGCGGGCGTTGGCTGAAGAAGAAGAAGATATTTTATTAATTATTAATGAATATTAATTTTGTATTTATTTTGAAAAAGAAGAAAGTTACTTATGCTTTTATTTGTTTGAATATAAATAATTAAAATTCAAGTAAGTCTTTGCATTTGGAAATTACATCATCATGATTTCATTAAGCGTTACTTTTAAAAATAAGAAATAAAATTCACACAAGCGTTGGATTCGAACTTCCATAGTTCTCATTACTACACACCTGCTTTTAACCGCTCGACTATCAGCATATGGAGGACTTGATGATTAAAGACTGTAAGATCCGCGCGCAGGAACAGGGCATTGTCAAAGCCAAGTAGAACTTAAGGAAAAAACTAGCTCTTCTGCTCATTGTTTTCTTTTTGTCTTTGAGTGTACAACGTTTTGAAGTGAGATGTAAGATATAAATTAAAAATACTGAAAAAAAGTTAAGTTAAGGCAATGAATTATTTTATGTGCAGCTCAAAAAGTCAATGGCTTAGCCATCTATGAAAAGAATAAATTAAAAGAATAATGAGCAGGGGTAAACGTACTAGAGAGCTTAGATCAGGGAGGACTAGAACGTTTGGATATTTGATGATGTAAGAAAGAAGATGGCCAAAATGTTTTGTAATTTGAGATCTCGAGATAAAGAAGAAAGAAGAGAGACAAAATCAAAATAAATGTTAGATGAAGAAAACTGTAAGCCTAGGTAAGAAGGAAATGAAGGTCGAAAATACTTTAGATAGTTTAGGAAAGTGGGAACTAGCTGCATAATTCTTCATGTGCATAATAATACTGATTATCGTTTACTTCACTATTTGTGACTTGTATGGAAATAATTCTTATTATGATTTTGTAGTGAGTACATGCACTTAGTTCCAAATTATCCGTCATTATAACAATAAAGTTTGATATAGTTCTGTAAAATTAATTAATTAGTTCTTATTTTTTGTGGAAATGAGGAATGATTTGCATTACAGATACTGTGTATTTTACTATCCCCATCGAAGACCTTCACATTCTTTGCATAGATTTCTAAAATTAATATTGGGAATTCAATATTTTTCTAATATAGACAAAAACTGATTTTACAAAGTGTATTGCATTCTTAATATTAATTAGTTAATAAAACATAAGTGTTGAAACTGGTACACAGCATAATCGATATTTTGAACCACTAAGCTTGTTTATGAACACAGGTTCACAGCTGTCCATATTGCATACTAGTTTCAGTGCTTGCATTTGTATGGGTTGTTACTAAAATACCTGAGTTACATTGGGGGCGAATTTTACTTAGGTAAACGTGGAAAAAATTTTTATTCGAATATGTATTTGAAAATATCTCGTTTATGAAATATATTCAACATTTTTCATTTATCTATAGAACACAGATGCCACCTTTTATTTCAGACCGTAGGGCATACTAGCTGCAACACATTACCAAGTGGATGGAAAATTAGTAAACAAGCTTCGGTTCCATTGTTTATTTATTCGCAATTCACAATGTACATTTCCACCTGCTTCAGTGCACGCATGAACACGTCTGACCATGAATTGTCGTACATTTGATAATAACCCATGATGTTTGCAAATGATTTGCAAGAATGTTAGATTGTTTATTGAAGCATATGTTCATTTTCAATAGGAGCTCTCAAATGCTCTTACAAAATAAAGTGGAGATAAATATATTCAGATTACTCTACGCATATCGTTGAGAATATTTGGGAACAACACGAAAAATATGCTGGAACCCCGCCATGCGTAAATTGCTTGATTTCTCTTATCGCCAATGGCAAATATGTAGGAGTTCTGGAATAGTGTTTACGACGAGCTTTCTATAGATATTGTATGCAGGTTGTTGTGATGAAACATGCAGGAAATCGATAGTCTTTTACTATACTAGCGCATACACAGGCGTACGCAGCATCCGGTTCATGTAACTGGATTGCTATGAAGAGACTAAGATAGTCTCTCCATGACTTTCAGTTTCCTTGCCTTCTATGTTTTTATCATATACTTCTGACACACTTGGTGGCATGTTTAGGCTAAATCTTGCAACCAAATGCTTGCCTGATGGCACTGCGTATCTGCAGAATATAATATGGTATTTTTTATCTTGTACACCTTTGACATTGGGCAGAATATACCCACACTACTGATGAAAAGTAACAGCAAATCATAATAGACCTACGAGTATCTATCTCCATGTTTCACAGTTAGCGTTACTCAGTTTGGGCTTTTCTGCTCAGTCAATGGATTCATCGTGTAAATTCCTTTGGTGTTTCCAAAAACCTTTAATTTGAATCCGTCATTCCAAAGTATTAGTTCCAATCATAAATCATGTTTAACTGTGCGAAAGCCCAATAATGACTTGATTATCTTCTTTTCTTTTCAAGGCAGCTACCGTCTTGAGCTGATTGGTTCTTTTCTTACATTGCTGGTCAATATTTTTGTTATGAGTTAAATTAAGTTCTGCCTAGCTAAAATACTATTATATTTTTAAAACTATTGTACTGCCTTCACTTTTTGTTGTTATTGAGGTCCGATCCGTAATTGTTGGCCCAAATGTCTCTTGGCTATATCTCTTTTTGAATATTTTATGAGTATGCACGCTTATTGGAAGAACTGATGTTAGAATACGATTGTTAATTTCAAGAGTAAAAAATACTTAAATGAAGCATGTCACAGTTATATCATTTAATAACCGGAATTCGACACCATTCCGTTAATGAGTAGACATTACTGAGTAGACATTAATGAGTAGACAGTAGATATCCTGGGGGGGAGAAGAATATCTTACAGTTTCTAATAGTAAGAAAATCAGTATGATTTAATGAAAAGTAACAATAAATATATGAAGCATGGGTAAAATAATTTTAATTAAGAATGACAGCAAATAATGATAAAATAGGAATAAACTTTTAACATGCAAATAGTGAAAACGTATCTCAGCAATATATATTCGAGGTCTGTTCAAAAAGTATCCCGAATTTTGTGTTTTTTCAAAAAGTATTTATTTATTCATGAATATCTATTTTGTCCCCTTCAAAGTAATCTCCACCACACATTATACATTAATGCCAACGTTTTTTCCAATCCTCGAAGCACTTTAAAAAATCGTTTTTTGTGATCTTGTTCAGCTCCTCCTTCGATACCGTCTTTATCTCCTCAATCGTGGCGTAGCGTCGTCCTTTCATGGTCTCTTCAGTTCTGGGAAAAAAAAAGTCACAGGGGGCCAGGTCTGGGGAGTACGGGGGCTGCGGCATCATAAGTGTGTTGTTTTTGCCCAAAAATTCGCGCACAAGCATCAATGTGTGAGCAGGGGCATTATCATGGTGCAAAAGCCAATTTTTGTTCTTCCACAAATCCGGGCGTTTCTGGCGGATTGCTTCACGCAAATTGCGCATAACTTGCATGTAATATTCCTTATTGACCGTTCTACTCTGTGGCAAGAACTCATGATGCACCACGTCCCTGCAATCGAGGAAAACTGTAAGCAAAAGCTTCACATTCGACCGAACTTGGCGCGCTTTTTTCGGTCTTGGCTCGCGTGGCAGCATCCATTGGGATGATTGAGCTTTAGTTTCCACGTCATAACCATAAACCCATGATTCGTCACCAGTTATGACCCTCTGGAGCAAATTTGGGTCGTCGCGGACAGAGTTCAACAGCTCCTTAGCAACGTTAATGCAATGGTGTTTTTGGTCGAAATTGAGCAACTTTGGTACGAATTTTCCGGCGACCCGTCTCATGCCCAAATCATTGGTAAAAATCGAATTGCCCGAGCCAATCGATATGTTTAGGTCCTCAGCAACTTATCTAACGGTGATTCGACAATTGACCAATACTAATTTCTTCACTTCTTCAATGTTTTCGTCTGTTGTTGACGAGCTCGGGCGTCCGGGACGCTCTTCGTCGTTCACATCTTCTCGACTCTCTGAGAACATTTTGTACCACCAATAAAGGTTGCTTTGGTCCAAGGTAGCTTCACCATATACCACAGTCAACATTCGGAATGCATCCGCGCACTTAATTTTGTTTTTCACATAAAATTTGATACAGATTCTTTGTTCCAATTTTTGGAATAGGCAAAAATCGAAGACGAGCCAAAACACGTCCAAGCAAAATAGCTGTCAACAATTAACTGAACATTCAAAATGGCCGAGCTTGTCAACATAAGTGAGGTACATGAGTACCAACATAACGCCTCAAAACAATAAAAAATCGAATATACGTAGCCCGCGAAAATTCAAAATTCGCGATACTTTTTGAAGAGACCTCGTATATATTAAATCGTTAGGAAACACTTGCAATACATTGGAAGCTTTAAATCTTTACCACATTTACCATATGATGATCAAATAGTTGCAAATAAATACTAGCGTGCAAGCATTTTGTAACTTCCTTTACTTTAACTATGAATAAACTGCTTTATTTAAAATAGCTTTGATATCTTGGCTTACAAATACACATTCCTTGCTTACCAAAAATTGTAACAAAGGAAACTTTAGGGTTTTATTATATCATCAACATTTTTTCTATAAACTGTTTCAAAATTACGCTCTACATGGTTCACTGGATGTACTTGATGAAGTAGGCTCGCGCCTAGCAATTTGGAACGAAGAGCCCAAACTTATATAGATCACATCTCATCTGATTCTTCTTTCATATTTTTCTTAATTATATGATTAAGCATTGTCGTTTTTTCTGTTTCACATTTTTATGAAACGTTAGAATTAGTATGTTCTAAGGAATAAAACGGAACCTTCATTTTAAAATCCTAAGAATATACATATATTTTTCAGAACATCTGAGTATCGTGTTATGTTATATCCTTCAATGAGTAAATAAATTAACATTTTTATGAAAGATGCTGCACTTCAGTCTTTGTATTCGATTTACACATAAAGCCGAGAAACAGTCGAAATTGTTCGTATTTGACATGGGTTTCAAATCCAGTACTTTGACGCAAGTATTCCGTGAATAATGACCACGAAAACCTTTAAGCTGTACTGTGAATAGGTGACACAATGTATAGAAGGCAAATTCATCTTTCACAGAATAGAAACAAAGCCAGCCTGAAATATTTGTCGCCTCCAAAGCTCCCTTGAACATTACTACAGAATCAGATTTTGACAGGAGATCAAAAACTAGGCATTAATTTTCTGCATACTTCCTGCCGTTAGTAAAACGTGTTTTAACTCCACTGGTTTAACTACAGTTTGAAGAACACAAATACACAGGTACCATTCTGTTCCTCTTGCATTTAGGTTGTCATATGCGTTTAATACTGGATAATAAACTGTCACCTGCACTTTTGTTTGTCATGAAATAGGGGTTGAGAAGGGGAAACGCTACCTCCCTTCTCACCTCGCTGTACGCTCGTTAAACAGCTGTGGTCACATGAAATTGATGGCTAGGGATTTATGGCGCGATTTGAGAAAGTGTCACATGGTCTACATGTAACATTCACTACATTCAACTTATAGGAGAAGTGTTTGTGCTTTTTATACACTGTACCAGCAGGTAGATGGGCTATTGTACCAGCACCGGGAAGTGACTAGCTGGAAAAAATAGGAGGGTATGATGCTCCACATTAATTAACGAAAAGGAAAAACTATATAGAGTTATTGCAGCGCTATGTTTCCAGGAGAAGTGGTATTTAAAATGTGATATATTACATTTAATGTAGCAACTATAGTTTATCAGAGTCTCAATATATTTTCACAATGAAGACGTAGATTTTATGGTATTGACTCTATCACCCGCAACATTATTTACAAATCATTGTCCTAAATACCGAATTCTAATTTTTTATCACATTTGAACAGTTACATGGTGGATCTTTGCAAAAAAAAACAGCATGTATAATGTAGCTGTTACCAGATGCGCTGACCCATGGCTTATAAAACCGTCATCGTTAAGGCACGGACTCGTGAGCGAGAGGTCTGGGGTTGGAATCTTGCCAGGACCGTCCTCCGTGACTGAGGTTTTATCCAGGTTTTCCTCAGGCCTCATAACTGGCAAATGCCGGGTGGGTGCCCTAAATTTAGGCCTAGAACGTTTCCTTCTTTAAAAAAATCCTTTCCCAATATTTCATTTCATACATCACTAGTGTTCACTGCCTGTGGTGCCTTAGTAGTAAAACGGGGCGTTAAACATCATTAAAATGTTCTTATATGTATAGTTAATTTCACAGAGACACTTTTAAAAATATCGGTTTACAAGTTGACCTGGATCGGCGTGATCCTCGCGCTCCACCGGCATCGACTTCCATCAATTCACGGCTTTCTAAAGCTTCAGCATTTAAAACTAAGTTATTAGATATTAAAAAATTTAATTCGGTACTTAACTTCATCTTAGTAAGTCAAATGTTGCAAATCTTATTAATACTTATCAGTTTCTCTGCACTTATCGTAGATCTTTGCTTCTTGTTACCCAGTTTCCAATCCGCATAGCAAAATGGGAACTACCATCAGTATATAATAGAATTTAATTTCAGATTCTCCCGTGTTTCTTTTTTTTTTTTAATGTTGTTTTTATTGTAGATCTAATATCTGTTCGAATGTTTTCTTTTAAGTTCCTCCATTATATTAGGATTAATTGAACACAATATTATTTTTGTTTACCGTCGAGACTGAGACTTTAGAGCATCTCATTGTGAACTGCCTATTGTCATTTGGAACGTGTTGCCTGGCTAAGATTTTTTCCAAAGTGTACCTGAAAATGTATACTTCTATTTACCAGTTAACTTTATATTAGAAGACCTCTGGACCCATTTTCGTCATTTCCTTTATTTCATTCACCTTATCGAAATAACCTGGCAGTTAGCGGGACGATACACACATACAAACTTAAATACCAGTTTTTTTCCAGAGATAAAAATCATAAACCGTTTTCTTTGAAGAACAAGCAGGGCGTATACCGCTACTAATAATTCTGCTGCCAAATTTACATCCCAATTCCGTCATGGATAAAATAGCAGCATGAGTTTTGTCGACGTACTTTCTGCAGGATTTGCGATTTCTATATTTAAAAAATAAAATGCATTCAACCATTCTTCACATAATAGGGAAAAACTTGAACAGAAATTAGGTGAATTAATGCAGAAGAGTGTAAATGATGATTTCATAAGGAGATGTGGATTATGTGTCACAGAAAAGGAGCAACTCTTCTGCTGTGAGAAAGATGAGTTGAGTTCAGGGAAGGAGATATTGGCGGTACATGGGGGACCTGTCGGTAGCCGGCCGGCTTGCAAAGCGATACTTTTAAAAGTGTCTGTTTGTAACTCCCTGGAATACCTGAGGATTAACCTCAACCCAGTTATATCGTTATCATATTGCTCTAGAATAGCATAAACGGAATTTATATCTCAGAGTTCAGTTGCCAACAACTTTAAGAAAAAGTATGTTTATTACAGACCGAAACATTCTATGTATGCGCACGCTCTTGAAGAATTTATGTTAAAACTAACATGCCAGATTAGAGAATCGTCACCTCGAACTTCAAGGCATTGTAAAATTATAATACTGAGAATAAAACTAACACAAGTGCACACCATATTAGACAAACAATGGAATTGTTTTTTTTTTTAAATATTAATTCGCTCTTCCTTGTTTTCATTAACCACCATTCTTTTTTCAATAATTTGCATACCACTTTGCCGAAAATGTTTCGGAATATTCCCAGTTTCTTGAGAATTGCACGGTTAAGTTGCAGTGAGGTTATTCGGTGTGCTACATGTATTGTGAGGTGACCCTACAACTAAAAGTGGGCCAAATTGACACTGTGGAGCTCAGATTGTATGTGCAGACGAACCAGATACATTTCTACCTAATTATTTATTAGAAATCTAGAAGCAGGGAATTGTGCCGTTGCACAGGAAGACCAGGTTTTACAACTCGCCATTCCTCAGTTTGCGGAAAGGAACAAAGATTCTGAAGTAATTCCTTCACGTACTGTGAAGTTTATATTATTCCATATCAATTTTCTTTATAGAAATATAGGTGAATTATAAAAGTAGAAATGAAATCATGCCACACATTTACTTTGAAATAGAAACGACTCTGTTGAATTATTAAAATCTGAGACAATTTTCAGACCAAATTATAATTATGTGAGTTATCCACGCCACTAAGAAAATAGCTTCATATGTAAACTTTGTGCAACCAAGGAAGATCTGATTGTACAAAAACAGTTTATTTACTTTCTGCTTGTCATTTTATTGAGTAAAAGCAGTGGTTTGAATTAATAGGGTTATAAATTAAGATGTTAGAATTCTCTAAACTGCGATATAATGTTTGAAAATACTAGGGTACTGAATTTACTCTATTATTTCCATAATCACTTATAATTACAATTTGTTTCACCATTTGTCTACAACATCTTATCAGCAGTAATTTACTTTGTTCTTCTTGTCAACAACGAATCAGTTTCTTCAAGCCTTCTAGTCAAATTCTCTTAATTACAAAAGCACAATTAAGTTTAGCTTAATGCTATGTGTTACAAATTACCCTAATTTAATAATAGCATTCAATATGTCTACATTCAAATTTATTGGTAGAATTTATAACTTTAAAATGTTCGCAACGGTAATGAAAATCATTCACTTTTATTTATCAAAACGGTAACTAAAGGTGTAAAATAGATATAATTTTTCTGAAAAATAGAATGTTTTATGCTTCTTTATAGATGATTTTTCTTCCCTGGACCACTTCACGCGTAACAGTCGGTTGGTTCATGCTGGTACTGCGAGATGATTGTGGCGTAACTCATTACCTACAAAATAGGGACAACATATTTTATGTTACTCAGTCTAATGCTGCTTATTCATTTCCACAGATACCATCAACAAAGATGAAAGAAAAATAAAAAGAGAATCCATGCCGCCTCTAGGCAACACTAAGGAGGGATTGTGTTTCCCTTTCAGTTTTAATTTTATTTCTCCGCCAGGATCAGACTCTGCCCTGGAGTGTCGGGAATGCAAGATACCTATAATTATTGAATTTCGATTATATTTATTGTTTTGCTTCTTGGTGAAGATAATTAAAAATAAAACTATATTATTTCAAGTACTGAAGCTGTTTTGAACAGTTTTTTCCCTCAGTTAAGTGGAGAAAATTAGTTAGTTATCATTGGTTTCTCTAACATTTTATTTATTTTGTAAGACTTAACAAACTCAGGCACTGTAGACTAATCCATATATTCTCTATTTAACGAAAGCTGAGATACCATGTCATAAAAAGCACGTATCGCATTTCTCCTCCTTTGTAAAGCGTTCAAAAATTATCCGCAATGTTTAACCTATTAGTTAGGTTGTTAAACTATAAATAACTCCTATAAATAAGTATAAGTAAGTATAAAATAAGTCTTATAAATAACTCTATGAGAATTTTTCAATTTATAAACATTTTTAATTTTGTATGACTGCTGTGCTGATAATAATAAGACACTGACCATTGTGGGACTACTAGAAAGGGGTTTATTCCAGTAAACCTTGCCGACGATAAGTTTGCACTTGGGAGTCCGTTATTGTGAGAAAGAGAAAACTCTTCGGAGAGAGAGTGAGAGACCCTGCGCCTGCGCTCAACCTTCTTCTACAACATCTTATTTTTCTAGGAAAACATAGTTATGTGCGCGATAAAAGTCAAAGTGAAAGAGCTGTATGGCATTTTTAGCTTATGTAATTAGCTATGTGTAAGATAATAGGCTTCACTAGAATGCATTGTGCAGTTTAGTTACATGATGTTCCGGCAGTTGTCTGAAATATCAATGTCGTCTTAGCAGGTGGTAGAGAAGTCGCTCCCGGCTGTGTGACGTAGACTTGGTGCGGATATATCGTACGTTAGGCTACACTCCTTACTCTCTCCACCTCTGTCCATGTCCATTCATATTGCCTTTTCTCTGCGTTCTGCCCCCGGCATAAATGCGAAAGGATATAGTATGTTTGATGAGAGTACACATCATCTTTCGGTACACAGGACATAGTACTATTTGCAAATGAAAAGCAAAGAAATGTACAAAGAAAGGAGTTTAATATTTTCTGCTAAGGTACAATTATTAGAGAAACTATTGTTGAAAATTCCATTCCGTCTAATAATTAAGTTGGGTTACCACTTAAATATACAATGTATTTCGTTTATACAACTAATTTTCACTGCGACCTATGATTGGTAAAGCAAGTATTATGTAATTGCTGAAGTGAACTTCCTGAAAGTACCTAAAATTCAATGTCATAAAGGAAAACAGCATAGGCGGCGCCTGCGCGAAAGACCGAAATGCGATTCAGCCTGTCCTGTTCTTGCGTGTGTAATCTGATGTCAACTGTTTGCACTTTGTGGTGATTCCACTTATTGCTCAACCAAAACATTTTATTTAATTTATTGTAAGTCATACATGTATTGCTATTTATAAAGCAAGAATGTCCACTCGTATTTGCATCGTAGTTTGTTTCATTATTCTTTCAAGTCATATTTATTACTTTTTTTGCACACGTTAAATAAATTTTCGCTAGTATCCCCAGGTGCATCCAGTTCAACAAATACAGTGTATCATGCTCTTGCTTTCTCTTTCTTTTCACATTCTCCCAGCCACAGCCTACATCTATTGACTACCCTTAAATTTTACATATCTGCCTGTCCCATTTCTGGTAGTAAATCTTTCCGACACGCTTGGCCCGCAGCAAATGATGTATGCAATTCCCTTTTGTGTTATATTTTACGGGGTTGTCAGTCTGAAAGACTGGTCGAGGTTTTTGTTTCGCAACTTGTGGTATTCCTTACAGATGTTTGGAAGCTGTTCACGACAAGAAAAGCGGTGAATAGTGGTTCTAAGTTATTTTATATTTAACAATTGTAGAGTGTACAGATTATCTTTTATAATTTTTCCACTTTATTTTTCGAATTTCTGTTCCTGTAACACTCAAGCTTTTAGCTATAAACCTTGTCCGCTCACGCGGTGTTTTGCAACTCATCTATGCAGCTGTATTTTTTTATATAATGGCGGTGTTTAATGAAAATACGTAAAATATGTGGAGGGAAAGATTTAAAATAAAGGAAATTTAATTTGAATGGTTGTATTAAATCTCAGGGGTAAATAATTTTTCCCTCTCTGACGATGCTACCACTGTCTTACAATTTTGCCACGGCTGTTGAGATGCTGTATATTTTTATGGTCCTGTGACCACAGGGGAAGGAGTCTTGGAGATTAATAGTATTTTTTCGTTATGGAAGATGACACAATTTATTTTCACACATTATTGTACATAAACTATTGCAGCTATTGCACTTAACTAATACAGCTCGTCCACTTAATTCTCTTTCAAAACTAACTGTCGCTTTCCACTAATTGAACCGAACTGAGAAAGCCCTTCCACTGATATTGCCCCGCTGAATACTCTTTCCAAACTGACTGAGGGCCTCAAAGTTACAAACTAAATAGACATGGTCTACGTGACTTTTCCATGTTGCGGTTGGCTTCTTCCCTTGAAGAGGTTATCGGTCCATCTTTTCATCCCTGCAGTCGCCAAAGGTTTTATGATGCCTACCCTGCTTAAGAAATGTTCTAACAGAATACCAATAAATATCTTGCTCAAGGATTCTTTACCAATATTGCTACAACAGGCTACAGAAATTCCCTGGTCACATTCTGCACACTTGCGAGAAAATAACATTTTACACACAATAGTTCAACACTTGTACGAAAAATGACATTGCACTCATAGTTATAACAAAGTTACATAAAATGACTCGCTACAATTAATCTAATTATAAATTTTATGGTGGCAGCTCATAAATACACCTCAACTACTAGGCTTACTGCAGCCAGGAGTCCTTTGAAGACATTTGTACTTCAACTCTTGTTACCCTCCCATTCAATTCCGTCGCTTTCTGAAACTATTTCCTACTCCATTGCAGTGTATATTCATATGAAAATAGGCAGCGATGCCTTATTATTCTAGTTCAGTACAAAACAGAAAAACACTCAAAAAGTACTGTTTCAGCAGAGAAAAAAATAAATAAAACTGGTCCAAAGTTCACCAACAAATTCATTCTGAAAAGTAGCACAATTAATTTTGCTACATATGTAAAGCAGAACACAGTGAAAACTAGACACTTTATGGCGGTCGAACTACATCATAACAATCAGAATAGGATTTTCCGATACAGTGCCTATTTGACATCTTCTAAAAGAATTCCGGGTGCACCCGGCTACGGCAATCTTGTAAACCGAGACATTAAACATTGCATAAGGGGACATGGTTTATAACTGAAGCCCAGTATTTTATCCGCAAGCTGCTGATTTCATTTTATTGACTATACCTTATCAGTGACCATTTCTTTTAAGAATATCAGGAATGAATTTCAACCAATCACAACTGCCTATCGTTACAATTTGATCACTCTCAGCTTATCTCACCTACTTGCAGTTGCTTTTATGGAAAGTTATCGAAACAGCGCACTGAAACATCTTTATAAATTTTTGGCCTAAACATCAGTGTAAACTGGAAATAATATTTAAATGGCGAGCAATTGAAAACATTTTGGCGAGACGTTAAATGTGAAATGACTTTATAACTCTAAGAGTCTCAAGCCAAAATGTGCTAAAAAAAAAAAAATAGAAATATTGTATATAACCAAAATAACCAATGTCATTTGATGTTCCAAATGTAGGTCACCATACTTCAATTATCTTCAATTCGCTAGCAAAAAGTTGAAATAAAAAATTAAACAGTATATCTCATAAGTTGTTTTCATTTCGACCGTCATCTGTTTCGTCCACTGTCTCTTCAATTGTTAGCGGAAATTGAAATAACGGACTAGACATTCATAGCTGTAAGCGATTTTATGGGTATATTATTTTGTTTTTAAATTTTGTTTGCTAAATAGACAAAATAAATGCAACTCGAGTGGTAGATTCTCTCAAGAACCGTTGTTGGTGAACTAGAGCTCTCGTTATATAAAACTCAGATAAAGTTTGAACATCTTAAAATACAACTCTATTCTTTCAGGTAATTCTATAGCAAAGCTTTTCGGATTTTTTAAAAACGTTTTTGTTCTTTTGCATTTCGTTTCTCACCCGTTTTGAATAGTTAGAAAATATTTAAGCATAAATAGAATTGTTATTTAATGTATAGTTTTAATTAGTGGTTTTTCCGGTTACAGTTATAGATGTCTTTAATTATATTTTCCATTTTTTTAAATACCTTTTAAAATATGGTATATATTAATTTTAAGCGTAATGGCAACAATTAGAGTATGGCTGTTGGTTGCCGCTATTTCATCTAGGGAATTGGTGGTGAGAGCTACAGAACCCCCAAGAGATAGGGGCATTAGCAACTGGATCCCAGGTGACATCATTGACCAGTGTCATTACGGAGAGTTATACTCGTAGGTAGATTCAAGCGGGGGAGAGTCCAGAAGTTAACTAACACTAAACTGTGTGTTTAGCAGAAGTGTATTTAGCGGATCATATTTAGAATTCCTACTACAACTTATATTGGAGATATGTGTTGACCGATAGAGTATTGGGATCAAGTGGTTTGGAACAAATGTCTTTTTCTTCAGCTGTAAGAAGTCTTCGTCATATTGTAGGGCGATATAGCAAATTATGTGCATTTCTCTATCAGGTTTGTTCGAAATGGAGTCCGTGATTCTCGACACAATAGAACGGCTGTTCGATTAACTCTGCAGGTCAATTTTTAGCAGTATGGGAGTATGTGTGTCGATCGACGACGTTCACTACCACCACTACGATATGCATGGCTACCTCACAATTTGTTATTATAGCTGGATTTTTCTGATTGATCCTTCTGAGATAAAAGGAGTGTGAATTTAAGTATATCAAAATCGCATTGGAAAGTAATCTAGGGATTTTACTAATGTCTTGTCATGAACACTCAGCTATAATCTTTTCGATCAAATGCCTTCTAAGACATTACATTATTAAATGTAAACTGAATACGAGACACACGTGATGGTATTTATATTTCTCTTCCAACAAATCTGCTTTAGTGAAAATGTTCCTATGGTGGTTGGTAATACCGACAATAATCTGTTTAATTTTATTCAACTTTGTTTTTATTGCAGATAGATTTTTAAGGCCTTATTTTATCTTTGTCTGATATAAATCATATAATATATTCTATACGGATATTTATTCGAACTCGTGACTCTTAGTGTTCACCACGACTGATAATTTGTAACCTCTTCCCACGAAATATCAGCCGTAACTTCTCTTACGTAATATTAAATACAACTTCTCTTTATGGAGTACGAACCATGAGTTCTTCCCTGGAATACAAAGCATATCCTCTCCCCAAGGAAATACAAAACACAAATAACTGAATTTTTTTAAATATAACCGTCACTTATTGCAATGAACTGTAACAATGCCATTTATTGCAATGAATTATTTTCGACATAAGTATAACCAAACGAATAAAATTCTTTAATTTCTATTGAATGTCAACAAAGCTGTCTGTCTCGTGTTTCATTCCTGTTATACATTATTACTATTGCTACGTTTGTCATTGGTTGATTTTCTTAATGTTTAATTTTTCTTTATCTATAGTTAATCTATTCATATTCTTAGGTATGTGTGTTGTCCCTTGAATCGTTACATTTATATTATCGTGTATTATCATAAAGGCCAACAAACAAACATTAAGACATACATTAACATAAAACATGTACAAATGAACGTTTCTTTCCTCCCAACCTTATTGAGGAGGTTTTCCATGTCAATTGGATATGATCAAAACGCGTGTTTCAAATTTTTTAAACGAAAAACTTGTAAAACATTTCAATGTCTCGTTCACTGGTAATTATCTCTTCAAAATTGGATGGTTCTGTTATCCTTTTGCTCCAAAGTCATCCCAGGATTATTGCAAGTCATCTGTGAACGTTTCATGTGGATTTTCACTAGCCCAGTAAACACAAAATTATGCTGGTTTAAGTATAAGAGGTTTACAAAAGTCAGCATCAACTTCATGTCATTGAACCCCATACAAGTGTTGTCAGCATAGAGCTAGTGAAATTTTTGGTAGAAATGGTCTTAGTTTGAGATCATGTAACAGACATTGAAAATATAATAATTATTACCTACTTCTAGATGAATAAAGATATAGCTCGGAGCAACGAGAAGTTCCGTTTCTTCCACTCTCATAGTTCATGGGCGATTGCTACATTATAAGTTTGCAACAGATCCGTTTGTTCAAATTTTCGCATTTTTTGACATGTTGGCGGCTGAATATCAATTTCCATTCATAGTCCGCTATTAGCAATTCCATGTCATTATGTTTCCAAGAATTTTGTGGTACATAGGCACGTTGTACAATATTTCTAATTCCCTAGACAAGGTGAATGGTTTTCTTGATATGTTAATATCTTGTTCTAATGTTCGGTAGTCATTGATAATTTTATTTTTAGTAACTACGTATGTTCCTAGCAATTACTTTATACAGCATTCAAGCCCGTAATCTTAAAATGTCACGATAGGTTCAACGTACTCAAAGGGCAAAAATAAACAGCGAAAAAAAAAAAATAATAATAGTAAAGATATCAACAGAGGTAGAACATCATGGTTGCCAAACCCATGACTTTATACAAGGCGTTATACTGATACGCGCTTATTTGAATAAGGACAGTTATATAAATACTTATGCACGAGCAAGTCTTTTCCTTTTTCCTTTTTTTCTTCCTTCCTTCCTTCCTTCCTTCCTTTCTTTTTTCTTTTCTTTTCTTTTTTTTTTGCGCAAAGCGATTTTTTATTAAAGCCAATATTATGTAATTAGTTTCTAGTTTATTATAATCGGCAACATGTATTGCTCCCCTTTTAAGCAGTCTTATTTGTGATTCTAGGCCTGAAAATATTACTCAAAATCCTAAGCCAACCATCAACCAAGATCAAGACTTGAGGCAAAGCCATACGATTTCGTTTCAATTGTCACACCCTGAGTAGGTTATCTCCTCTTAATGAAATAAACTGAAAACTTCGTGAGGAAAAACTAAGCCTTTTCTATTTTCATTTTCAACAGCTACTCATTTTTGTAATTTATTATAGCACACTGTTATAGTAAGTTGTGAACTACCAAAGAAGTTAAAATATCATTTTAATGAAGAGAATATATGTATTTTCCGAAGTGGAGATGCCACATTTTCATATAATATAACAAAATAATATAAATGTATGTATAATTAAAGCATATGTAAATAGAAATCTGGTTTATTGTTTCTTTTGAAAATTTCTCCAACACAGTAGATTTTTGAAGGTTTTGCTACGTTTTAGTATATATTTTGTTTATAATAATATAGTTTACAGCAAGTTGTACAACGAAACTATGCTAAAGCACATAATGGATCTTTATGTGACATCATGGTTGCTTGGAACTAAAATAAAAATAATTTTGTAATGAATGAATCAATATTTTTACAGATTTTTTCTTTCTAAATTTGCATTATTTTTGTTCAAACACAAAATATCTAGATAAATGTATGCGTAGATTCTTTTGAAGAAATTGAAACCCTGGGTTTCAAACAGCAAAGTCCACATTTTGGCACAATATGAGTTATATATCGTTGTAATTAAGCTCTATCATTTCATATTCTAAACAACAAAATATTCCAGGATATTGTGCTACTGACATATTGAGTTTCATCAGTACACAAGTTAATGGTTTTGTATTGTTTTGGAAAGTCAGCAGGTAACACGAGTTTAAAGAGAAATAAAATACTGTTATATTTTAGTTTCTAAATAACCAAGGTAGATTTTACTACATTCTTCATATATACCCAACAAAAGGACCTTTGTACATGGCATGCTCAAATAGAGCTATGTAAATGTACTATCGTTATCACAGGTGATGATCAGATACATAAATTAAAATTTATCGGAAAAAGAATCATTGTAATTAAAGTAGAAAATAACAGGTTGATGATTTTAAGAGGGTCTTTCATAAAGTTCTCTTCCTGATAATAAAAAACAAGATAAATAGAAAGGAACTTCTTAAAAAAATAATAAAATAAAATATAATTACAACGAGCAGCATTGTCGAATTAGTTAAAGAAATGTTCGTAATCAAAGAGGAAGATTTGATAACTAACCTGAAGAGAAATTTGCAAATTAAATTTACCCTGAAAGCAGCTAAAACCAGTGTATTACAAAATATATTTTTTCAAGTTTGCCTCATAAACAATCACATTTTCAAAGTCTTCTGCACCAGTGTGAAAGAATGAAATTCATAATACTGAGAATTCAGGAAGTGAAGTATGGAGCTCTGAATATGTGAATGGGAAATAAAGAACAAGCTAAACTTTTTGTATCATGTATTATTATTGAGAAAATAAGGAATGTATATAGCGTTGATATTTTTAAATTCTAAACAATGAAGCATGCAAAATTAACATATTCCTCTTCCAAATTAAACTTTAATTTAAATTCAGTGTTATAGGCTAATGAGTTGCATAAAGCAAATCCGACATTTTAATGAATTTTTTACAAGAAACATATTTGTAGTCATCGATATTTTAATATTTGGCATTTTTATTATGGAAGTTTTATTAGTAAACAATCTGATTTCATACTTTCAATTTTGAAGAGATTTTAATTGATTTTATCAAAATATATTCAATTGAATTTGTCTAGTTATGGAAGACATTGTTTTATTGTACATCGAAAATATTTAGAGACTTTCTCAACCTACAAAGCATTTCTTTTAGAATTTTCCCATTATTTTCTTATACTTTTGCTTCAAAGGTGAAGTGAAGCTACACAAAGCGAGATATACAAGTTTTAAATGAAGAAATTCCCAGTAAAGCCACATGGAAATTTAAAACAATTCGGAGAAGAACGCGTTTTAGTGAAATTTATTCTGATGTGCTGCACATTTTATTGCCTGTTCTTAGGGATCGTAGCCACGTAATACTCTTTCTTTTACATAACTTCTACTTCAGTTTATCGCAACATCTCCTCAGGTCTAGGCTGCAAGATATTTTACCCTCATATCGATATATACACTGGGCGTTTGGCCTCACGTGACCGGATTTTCCATCCAAGTCAACTGCTGCAGAGAAATATTCCTAAAATACCGTTGCAGAATTGAATATTATTCATATCCTTTTTCTTCCTATGTGCCGCGTCTTTTCTTTCCCATATCCAGCAGACGCAAACAAAGTTTCATGAAACACCACGGGCAAGAAATCTACAACAAGATGGAGAACGAGTGTTGAGAGATCTAAGAAACTCGGATATAAGAAGACGAAATCTAATGTGTTTGACATGAATAACGGAACAAACTAGATATACTAGATATACGAATAGGTTTAGAGCTGTAGCCTTTACGTTTCTATTATTTGATAGTGGAGTTAAACACTTTTCATACTGGATGGGGATAAAAGCATTGAACCACTATGAAAGACATGCATGAATAGTCAGAACTTCTTTTGCCTTAAGTTTACTGGCAGCAAAAGTACAGTAATGCTGCCTAAAATACTATAACAATAATATTTCACTTGATCATTGGCCTGAATAAAGAATTCTTACAATTTAAATTTTTCTTCTTTATATGGAAGGCAAATCTTGATTATTTCATTATTTTAAGGGTACTTGTGAGTGAATTAATAAATTTTGTGCAAAACCTTATAAAACAACTCTAAAACGCAGAGGTTACAATTTTTTTTAAAAAAATCCTTTCCTATCCTTTGTAAGTTTACGTAAGTTATGCATGGACATCTTTCAGTGATTTTTTGTGAAAAATCCAGCATTTTCCTTCATACAAAATGCTCAAAACAGAGAAGATTTTGCTACACACCATGAAATTTGGCACCAGATTCTAAGGTATTACCAAAATGATCAAATTCGACAAATTTAACGGGCATAGATATAATGAAATTCAGAGCAATTATAAATATGCATTTATGGGGGGCTTGTTCACAAAATATGGATCAAAATTGTAAGTTTATTACAAGGGACAACCGAGCTAACTAAGCGCGGTATTTCAGGCGGTAACGCTTGGGTATTGCATTTGAGTTCAAATCCCTTGGGACCGGCCATCCTAAATTTGGGTTTTTTCGTGGTTTCCACTGGTCACTTAGACGAGAGAGCTTTACTTTCCACTAATCTTCAGCTCTCCCATTTTATATCATTTTATTCCGTTGATTCTGTTATGAAGTCAAAAATGCAGGAAAGTTTTCAAGCCCGGCCTCTGGAATGAAGCTAACCTTCTGAAGGGCTTGAACTCCTTGAAGGAGAGCGCCGACAGCGTCGGAGTATTCTCTCTGAAAATATGTTAGGGATCCCATTTATGTCCGCTCAGGACCGCCCATGAATCCTGTCTCCCTGACCGCATCCCTTCCTTCCTGAGGTGGTAGATACAAACGGCCCGTCGTTGAGCAAGAGTGAAATACCTAAGTATCCTCATTAATCCCTAATCCAAGTAAGAGAGATAAATACTTATATATGACTAAAACTACAACTATAAGGGCTAAGAAACTACAATAGCGAAAATATTAAACAACACATTATATTATATGAAAGCAAACAAGCTAGACTCAAATTTACAGGTCGGAGAAAGCATAGCGAGATAGTAATGCAATTTCTAATAGCCAAAAGAATGCTCAAGGAAATCAATTTCGTAGCCGAAACACGGAACCAATCACATAACCTTGAAGCTGTCGACCAACGACGTGCAAATCCACTTGCAGGAAGCAGAGGGCGCGCAGACATACCAGTACATAATCATGCGTGCGCCCTTTCACTATTTATCGTTTCTTTGACTTATTTTTTATTTGTCTAGACATCTTTTGCTAAAGATAAGTCATGTTTAGCGCGATTTCTGCTATTAGTGGCGTTATTTGTTACTAAAGAACTTAATTGCATATTTGCCTTTAGAAAACCTTTTCAATAGTGCTAAAGCTTTTACCGACGTTACCAGACGAGAGCCAGAATAGGTTAATTCAAAGCATACCTTGAAAATGTCGAGCGCAGTTCTCGGGGAAACGTCGGTTACCATGCTTAAAAGCGTAGATAGTACTTTGAATACGCGATGTATTGCGAAAGTAGCTTTCCAGGTTTGAGTTAGGATACCTCCGGTATTTCAAATTGAGAACTGAAGGTAACATGGGAAAACGCTCAGTCCGGAGGACTGACTATCTTGACGGAATTCGTACCGCAGGTCCCCCGTTCACGAGTTTGTACTTTACTGACTTCGTCTACTGTGTTGGTATCGTTGGTCATCTTGATAAATTTTTAGCATCAAGTCAGCAGGCACCTGAAATTCCCTGATCCACTTCACCCAAAGCTGCATTTAGTTCAGTTACTCCCTCTCGAAGAGACCTTGCCGCGAGCACTAGTATACGCTGCAATTTTCATGTTCAAACTAGATAGTGCAGTGCTTTAGACGAATTTTCTGTTAGTTTTTAATGACAAACGAGGTTAAAATAATTAATATCATTTGTTTACACCAGCCTTCATAGCTATTCGTAAAAGTTCCTGAAAGGAGTGCACTTCTGTGCCTTATTGAGCTCAAAATGGTTTGTGAGACGAATGGTATAGAAATGGATGTTCAGAGTGCTGATAATTTAGGGTGTTTAAATTTTTACCTTTTGATTTTGCAATTATTCCCTGTATCAATATAATTAACGTACCTTTTTGCCCCATGTTTATTCTGTATTGCACGTTTATCTTTAAAGAATAAAGTAACATATGTTGAAAAATTTTACGAGTAAATCGACTGAATACTGAGGAACCAACGAGTCCTAAGATCACAGACACTTAGAATATTAACAGCTTGAAACATTCGACCGTGAACTTTTAGAAACAGAAACTATAATTTTATCATCATTTCTAGGCAATGGCCTCTTGGCGACGAACTTAGGAATATTTTGCTTTCTCTTAACGTGATATATTGATGAAGTAGATCATGTTTCCCAGAATTCCTTTGTTTTGAAAGTTGTCCGGGAACGTCTGCCCACTAATACCGTTAATATCTAATAGACGACCGCCATAGACTCGGTCCGCGTAAAAATGAAACTTTTACCCATTTTGCGGTTTCTCCATAACCCGAAAAAGATGGCTTAGCGTAAGATCGGGGATATCCGTTGCTATTTTGTTTTCTTTCTGTGACCTCGCAGAAATATACTTCATTCCGGGAGAGGAGAGAATAATTATTAATCATATATATATTTTGTAACTTTCTCTTTTGGTTACCATGACTTGGCGGTTCGTTGTAATAATGTAAACAGCTTTATCCGTGCACAAATTGAATATTTGTAAACATTTAAACACTTTACTTTGGTGAACAACTTAGAGGGGTCTATATGTTCATAATGCATGTTGTTCATAGCGCATACTTTGAGTTAGCTTGTAATACATTTAAAGTTCACACAACAGCAGCATAGTGGCAGGTAAAATAACAACACTATTTGCCTATTGGCATTTAAGATGTACCGAATCTTCTTACCCTGCTTATACAATCCCGACATTTTACATACTGCCCCGTAAACACTGTACCCTATCTGGTATCGATTTTGGCCGAATTAGCTGCTATGTGCCTGTCGTGTTGCATTATGCTTTAGCAGTGAAGGTTCGGGTTTCATGAAAGTGTATCTTTTTTCTGGCATGCATGAAAGAAATAATGCTTATTTTGGATATTTATTAATGTAAACATCTTAATCATGTAAATTTCAACACACTCACAAATTATTACAAGAGTTTGCTTTATTGCATGTAATAAATAAATGCAAGTAGCTCTGCATCCTTGTGAAATAACAGATTTGATGCAGTGAATGATATTTTACTCTGTGTAGATATTCTTACATACAAAAGGAATATAAAAAATAGGAATAGCTCTGGAACAATATATACACAGTGGATAAATATGAACACCCTGATAGGACGATCTGGTGAATGCGACGAGTCAATTGAAAGCACCTGCATTTCCCATCGACTGCATTATGCAGGTTTTCCAAGTTACCAGTCCGCAGAATGAGCAGGATAGTTTATTTGTCCTCAATTATACAGCTCACTTGGACATTGGTTTAAAAATATTTATTCAGAAATTATGTGCTAAAAAAACCTAATATTTCAACTATAAATAAATGAATAAACGCATTAAAATGGTTCATTCCATTATATTTTGTGGTTTTTCGTCAGCTATACATGCATAGTTCTGATATAATCATACTAAACTTTAAAGTTCCATTTTCAGAATTAAAGAAAAAATCATTCGTAAAACATGTCTATGTGTATATGATATATGGAAAATCAGTATATCAGTATAACAAACATAATTTGTGTTGCTACACAAGTAATAATTAAGTAGTGCGTTGTTTTGAAATACCATAACATACAAATTCAATAACTCTCTCGTGTCTCAGAAATTTACATACCAGTTTTGGTCAATTCTGCGCTATTTTACTTTATTGAAGTGTTAATGGAAAGGATTTTTTACAATAGTTAAAAGTGTAGGGGGTAATTCATTGATTGTATTTTCGGACATGTGGATTAACATTTTAAAAATTCCAGAAATAAAATCTAGTGATAAAACGTTCAGAGGAAACCAGCCTTTATTTATGTATATAAACCACCAAATCTTCTTGATATTTTGTGCTAACAGATAAAGCTGTTCATGAATTTAGTAATAATATGTTTATAACATTTTTAACGTTGCAATTTAATAAACCATTAAAGTTCTGCTGGGGAAAAAGAAATGTTTTTAAGCGTGTATTTAAAACATTTAAATTTATGGAAACAGTGGCTTTAGTATACACTGGAATGCTATTTTCGCCAATTTTCCATCGATATAGACAGGAAACATGAGCGTGATTCTAAATAAGGATAAAATATCCAAACCCTAGATAGCTTGATTTTACTTTACGCCCCAGCACTTGGTTCTCTAGTTGCTAAAGAAGTTTGGATGTGACAATTTGTCTATTTGCAAAAAACAGCGACATTCATTACCTCAAAGTAGTAGTTTAGTTTCTCATTCTTTCAATCGAGGATTACGACTTTTCTGTTCCTAATTTCAATTCCAACTGGATGTTCTCAACTAACTTTTCCGTCAGGATGAAAATAAAATGATCGCATGGAGGAAAGTACTGAAGCCTTGGCTTTTTTGCCTTATTTTTTCAAATTTATTTAATCTGTTTGCTATTCTCCTAACAAACATTTTCAAAATTTCCATGCTAGTCTAAAGGGCCCTTTAAATACTCTTATGAACACATTTTCTTTTGAAATACCAAGTTACTGTTTTCCCTTATAACACTAAATTAGACCTCTTCCTTGGTCTAGTAGTAGTGTTTTTCGAATCCCGGTCAGATTAAGTTGTCTGGATAAGTTTTCCGGAGTTTTTCCTTAACCTGAGAAGGTGAATGCCAGATAGTTTTAAGGCGCCAAGGACTCCGAGCTCAATTTTTCCATCGTTAATTCATCTCTATAGTATTCAGCACAACATACAACGTTGTTATAATACCAATATAAATATTTAAAAGTACTTATTATTTTTGTTATGAAATTTTATTCAACTCTGTTTTTTTTTCCTTTAAATTAAATATTTTCGTTTGGATTATTTTAGATAAACATCTGAAAATCTGCAAAGCAGCCACTCTCAATATAATATCAAAGTAAACTTTTTATCGCGTTAAAATGATTGTAAAAGTACCAAAACAATACATCTACATGGTAGAGATATACTATATAGCCAGCATTGGATTGGATTGGTAGGGACCTTCGTTACTACAGCCGTGCTCAAAGGCTATCGTTTGTGCTTACAGTTACACTGGGGGGCACCTCCGGGAGAATGTGAGGAAGAAGTGACGAATCGATGTCTCTAACAGTGTTTGCAGATAGAACTTTGGGACATCAACGGAGCGCTCTCCAGGAGGTAGAGCTCCTTAGAAGGGCCTCTTTCATACCTGACGATGGTGCAGAAACCTTTTCAAAGCGCAAGTGACTGTCACACCGCATCAGCCCACCTTGCCTGGCACTATCAATGTTATAACAGGACCTACGGAACAAAATTAAATGAAATCAGAGGACGAAACATTCATGGAAAGAAAACATTAAAACCAGCTTTCCCCTAAGTTACCAGAGGAAATCAGGAAAATAAAGTCAGGGTGGTCGGCCTTAAGGGATTTGATCCCGCCACCTTCCGAACGTGAGTCCCAAGGATACTGTAATATATTATTTCAATGTAATAAATATCTATCGCCCTTAGTCGTATTTCTAGAAGTCTCTAAATAGCAGTAGAAGCACGCTTTTGTTAATTTAGTGAACAAGTTCCTTATTGCTCAAAGAATTGTTTCTCTTGTTTGCAAACTCTGTGGTTATTTTAGTTTGGGGAAGAGATCGAAGTTGCAGGCGTTCATGATTTGGTGAATAAGGAATATGTTCAAGTATCTCCCACCCAACTACACTAGTGATATGGTTAGGTAACGCACCATACAGGATGCAATGTGCTGTACAACAGCAAATCTGCTGAAGCATTTATTTTAATGTCCATCGCATATCCACCTTCAGCAGACTGCACGTAACGCATCCAAACAACCACCTTCTTGTGTAATTGGTAAGACATCATTGTTACATGCTCATTGTATACACTTAATGACACTGTTTAACATTCCTTCCACGTGACACTACACTTTTGGTCCATGCCCGTTGATCACAATTAGAAAACATATCTTTATGGCGATGCTCTTTGGTATCTTTGCATATATCTGTGTGTAACAAGTGACGTGTTGAATAATCTGGCTTCTCTCTACCAATACTAGCAACGGCTAGTCAACTGTCATGATGCAATTGCCACTACCTTTTATATGTTTGTATGAATACTATACAGGTGGCATCTTGTAAATTTAAACTCCTATAACATTCAGGAAAAATAGTAAGTTTGGCACACCTGACATTTCAGGACAGTAACACCTGAAAAAGGGTGAAGACACATACAATATTGTTGTCCTTCTTGTCAGCAGAATTGTAAAACAAATTGAAAATATTTTAAGAGCAACTAAATCTTGTCCTTCACGCCCCCATCCCGCCGTTAAGTAAATATATTTATGACATAAATTATAATAATTGTATGACGTTTGATATTTTGTTCATTGTATACTTTGAGGCGCGTGTGATCTGTATTATATAAGAATGATAAGGACAATCGACGCCTAAGGGAACGTATTTAGCTATAAGTAAAGATTAATATGTGTAAAGGAACATGAAATATGACAAAGGAGTATTCGTACGGTGAAACGTCGCTGATGCCGATGCAACTTGCCCGAGGCGAGGACCGCCGACGTGACATAACAGCACACCTGGCAGGAGACAAAAAGGTATTTGTACTCCTGCTAGTTGCGAAATCCTCTCCGAGCCGTTAGATATTCCTTAGAAACCGGTGAACTATGTGATAGACCTCTCACACTACGTGGTCGCGCGTACGAACTTCAACCTATCAGCAACAAAGGTTTTAAAGTATTTAACATTTAACATTAGCGCATGTAATTGGAACAATCAGTAATTTTGAGAGCCCAGCCTCGTGGGTTTGCTCATGAAACCCCGCGTGAGCTAAGAAAGCCACGTACTGTGATTCAAAAACAGTATATAAGGGGAAATATCCCTCACGAAGTCATGCAATTTTCAGTCCGGAGTCCCATTGAGTGATATACAGTTTCCAACACTCGATGCCAGTAGAGACATTCAATTCAGTTAGGACATTCATCCAGTTTCAGTTTTCAGAGTCATTCGGTTTTACTAATCGCGAGTTTGAGCGGTCAACTGATTTCGTCGGTTAATGGCATCACACCAGGGGGCAGTTCATGAATTGGTGATTTAATGAACTTTTAAAAGATTTAAAGGCAGCAGTGTGTAATAACTTGCGTCATCTCCCTTCTTTTCCTTTCTCCCATGACTATGAGAGCACGAAACGGTGACATCGAGTCCCTGAGATAGCCGGGGTCTAGGTGGGACCCTCGGGTAATTACTCTACAAGAACCTACGGCGCCGAGATCATAGCGTTAGGCAATTTTAATCCATATTCGATTTATATTGGATGTGTACCGCCCAGCGAATCACCTGCAAAGAAACCGCCTCAATTTTGAAGACTAATATCATTTAATTAATAAACTCTTGTATGAAATGTCCTACATACATTTTCAAGTCCTACTCGTAAAACTGATATATCAGTATCAAATGAGAAAATTCATGATAGATGATGCTTTCAAGGGACATCCCTCTCGTAGCTATTGCTGTTAAGGAGCCGAGTGAATCCCAGAGTAATATTGCGACTTGGGAATTGGATATAAGGTCTACACCGCAGCACATATTCAAATATGGATCAGTTGCCGCTCAGTTAAGATCAGCAGTAATTGTGACTGATTCTATATTTTCGTCCTTTGAATTGTGCATAGAAATTTGGAATACTTTTATGCCAATAGTTTATCATTTCACTTATGAAACCTTAATATGAATTGATTTGCTGAACTTGAAACGTGAAATACATAAATACGAATAATGCATAACTCATATTCACTACGGCTTTTACTTTTGTCGGCAAAGATTCAGTTCTATCAAAAATGATGGATTCATGAATTATATTTATTTCCTTTTTGTTTTGAAATCTTATTCTTCTGCGCTGGGAGACACAGTTGTTACTCTTAGCGTCATTTATTTCTAATGCTTTCTCACTTAAGCAGCAAAGAAAACCATGCGCTTCAATTCGGTAGACCACACTAACTTAGGCAAGAAAGAAGACGAGAATGAGAGGAAAATTGGAACAAGTGACAAGAAAAGCTGAGTATACCCTCTTTACTCTTCGCTTTTTTCTGTCACAAATTCCACTTGCAGTTGTTGTTATCAAAATTGGATATCGATGCAATTCGAGTGTCCTAGTCATTCATTCGACCATTTTGTTGTCTGAGGCAAACCTTTTACATGTTGTGAAAAAAATGGAATATAATATAGGTACGATTAGGTGTCCCGAGCGAAGCATTAATCTGAAGCTCCAACCATATTCGTTGCGCGTCTTACTAAATTTGACATTGCATTACTAAGCCATCTTGTGTTATATCCCGTCTTACTTAAAATGTATTGATCATTAATCATATAGGCACATTAATAATAGTCTTTTGCTGTACAGCATATCTCACTATCCAAAGTAGAGTTTTGAATTTCAAAATAAATAACTAAATGAAATTTCAATTTGGTCAATGATAGTGGCAAAAATATGAACATTGTTTGTGTACTGCAACATTTTATCTATAAATATTTCCTAAATTAAGTTCAGGATAACCTTTCTTAACTGCATGCAGGTATATGTTGTCACAAACTCCGGTAGACCCTCGCTTTTACTTTATTTTTTTTTTCAGTTAATTTTCAGAAGGTTGGACGCTTGGAGTACGCTCCTGATTTTAATCCTTAAAACTTCCTAACATTCTAACTTAAAATCTACATAAGGGACAAGGTACACATGCATAATGAACTGATAGTTCCAAACCATTCCTATTACAATTTCAAATGATACATTCAGGAAGCTTTGCGATGGCCAAGGAGAGGAGTTATGCATCTTAACCCGCTCACGCCTATCGATGGAGTGACTTTTTTTCCTTAGCAAAGTCTCCAAAATATTTCGCAAAATCTATCGGGCGAACCTCCACCAATTATGTCACAGCCCCGAAAGAGCACCCCTTATGTCCCCATTTTTCCTATAGCTAAGAAAATGGCTGAACACGAGGGACATACTCCAACCATAATCTCTATAACTATTTTACATCATGGATTCTAATCACAGATAATTCAGGATAAATCAAATGATACAGTGAAATGATAATTTCGTTGCTACTACTGCTGCTTTTTAATGATATTATTTCATGGTGTTCAATGAGAATGTTATACTTTCCGAGGATGCTGACGGTCGCCCACTGCTCTCTGCGAACTGCGACACTTACCTATGCAAAGTCATGCACATTTTTATATTTGCGCATACGCTGGATATATTTCCTCTTCACATACAACCAGATACTAACTGCTACTTATATGTCTTCGATAATGTTTTATCAGAGCACATTATCACCCCTTATTAATTTAAAATTACCAATATTGAGCAATCCATATGCCAAATTATTAGCCTTTCCGCAAACGCAATTTTGCTGCTAGTAGGAAATATTTGTATAAAAATAATTCTCACCAAAGAAAAAGAACCTACCCATCACCATTTTAATATAAATTAATGGATTTTTAAAGTTTGATCACATAGTATTGGATCCTGAATAATAATAATAATAATAATAATAATAATAATAATTATTATTATTATTATTATTATTATTATTATATTATTATGTCCATTTAAGAACACTCTTTAACATTGTAATTATTATTATTATTATTATTATTATTATTATTATTATTATTATTATTATGTCCATTTAAGAACACTCTTTAACATCTCTGATCATTAGCGTCCCGTTCATTTCAGGGCTTAAACGGCTGATAAAATTTCCTGAGTCTTCGACCCTACCCGGATTTGAACCCGTAATTTTAAGCATAAATGTGGCTACTCGGGTCAACAGAGATTTTTGTACTAAATGCACGTTATTCGTTTCAAATATCTATTTACATTTGAATCTCCAAAGGGTTAACTTATAATTTTGATGTATATACCTTTTCCGTCCGCAGTAAATGTAAAATTGCAGCATTCCTGAAACCAAATTGGGATTTTGCCTTTTATACTGTTTTCTTTTTCAAATTTGTGCAGAGAATCTTTGCTATACAGTGTTTCCATTCAGCAGTGATGTTATTTCCAGGAATAACGCATATATTGCACAGCTTCTCGATACATCTGCACTGCAGTAATAACATTTCCTTCACCTTCGTCATTGCGTTTTCTCTAACTGCTTTGATACCGTGAGAAACTTTCAGTTTGTTTTCCCTTTTTGAAGGAAGGAAGCTATACGTTATAAAAATGTCACTACGTACCCTCATAAATCCAGTTTTCCCTCTCTTTCTACTCTTGTGGCTTGGTAATGTTACATTATTTTTTATTCCTTACTTTAATTTGGTTTTATATTTCTGTAGTGTATATTTGTACTTGTAAGTTATTTATTTCTTCATTTGTCCGTTTCACTTGCACTTAAATCACCTATTATTTGATATAAATGTTCCATGTAGAGTACTTTAAATTACTATGATCAGCTTTCTTTGTAGTGCACTACATAGTCGGTTTTCAAAGGGAAATACTATATCACTAACGTCTAAGTATTCATGCTCTAAAGTTTTAGAGTTTGTGTTTTATTGATACGTGCGTATTGCAACAAAGTCGAAAGCAATTCATTATGGTTAAATGTTTATTTTTATTGTGTATAATTCAATTGCTGAATAGCGGATGTTTCACTCGCTATTCGAGAGGTAATGCTTTGGTATTTGAGGCGACCTTAAGTTCCAACAACCTATTGCTGGCCTTAAATATCGAAAAGAATAGCTATTTAAAAGAGTACAGTCCCTCAGACTAGACTAGGAAGCTTAGCCACAATTCTATGGTTGCTGCCATATAAATGTTCCACAAACACCGCGGTAATAGAGCGCAACACTGTACAGATGGAACTCAGTAAATCTGAGCGAGGCTTCAGACCCTGAAAGGGCGTAATGTATTCCAGGGGGCCCATTCGTGGTGCAGTTGCTCTGCACCTTACACCCTTCGACACAAGTCACCTTAACACTTTAACACTCTTGACATATATCTGGACAAGGGTAGCACGGGTACCTTGGTTCACCCTGGGAGGCTTCATACCCTGAAAGGGGGGAATGTATTCCAGAGGGCCCATTGGGGAGCAGCTACTCTGCTCCTTATACCCTTCGGCACAAGTCACTTCAACACTTTAACACTCTTGACATATATCCGGACAAGGGTAGAAGGGCCGCAGTATTTTGACTGTGCGAAGGTAGCGTAATCATTAGTTTTTTAATTGAGGATACCTTGGTTCACCCTGGGAGGCTTCATACCCTGAAAGGGCTTAATGTATTCCAGAGGGCCCATTGGTGGCGCAGCTACTCTGCACCGTATACCCTTCGCACAAGTCACTTTTACACTCTGGACATATATCCGGACAAGGGTAGCACGGGTACCTTGGTTCACCCTGGGAGCTTCAGACCCTGAAAGGTCGTTATGTATTCCAGAGGTTACATTTGTGACGCAGCTACTCTGCACCTTATACCCTTCGGCACAAGTCACTTTAACACTCTTGACATGTATCCGGACAAGGGTAGCTCGGGTAACTTGGTTCCATGAGAGGCTTCCAGTAGTAGTGTGATTCATGTTACTGTGAGCCTATTGAAGTATTATCAATGTTAATTTTGTATTTTGTTACGAACAGCATGATATTAACCGCTATTTATTAGTTTAATATTGGTCCCATCTTCTTCCATATAGTGGTAGTGGATACCCTAATCTACATGCCAATCTTCCATGAGAGTATGGACTAGTACGACGATAAGGAAATCCAATACTAACATTTTTGCTTATATTTTTTGCTACTAATGACACTTCTCTTGGATTTCTAATTCTTGTGCTCTTTATATGGACCTCTTTAAATAAAAGGTTTTCTATCTTATTTAGCTCCAAAACTTATTTAGGGTCTATTTGTGAAATTATCTGATCGGTTATTCACAAACTGTAACTTATTTAAAATTTATTTATTCTTTTAATAGCTTTGTTAAACTTATCGTTATTGATAACTGACGGTAAACACTAAAAGAATAATAGAACTAAGCGAATGCATAAAAACATATCCCTAAATAGAGAGCGATGCTTAAAAGACGTGGAGATCCTATTCAGTTTAATAATTTGTTAATTATGCAGAAAATAGCTACACGTGTAATGTAAAGGTTTACCTTTAAATCTTGTAATGTATATAGCGAAGACTGCAAAATTAAATATCAGTTGGAGGTTTCTATTAGGATTTACTTAGTGGTAAAAAATGATGCTTATTAAATCGTGCGAAAGCACAAATAGGTGGCTGTTTATAGTTTATTTGTATAAGTTATAAATACTAAAATATATGCAATTAACATTTCTAAGTTTTGGTTATAATACTAATACTAATAATAAATATACTGATAATAATGATAAAATATAAATATTCTTAAATGGAAAATGAGAAAAGTGTCGAAGAGTATAAGGTGCAGAGTAACTGCGCCATGAAAGGGCCCTCTGGAATACTTTACTCAGAATATCGTAAACTGTTTCAAAAACTCATTTCTGAGTTCTAATTTGTATCTTTTCGTATTTATCATTAAATTATTTCCTATTGTAATAATGTACCATTTTGTGTTATTAAAATAAAGTAATTATGTTTTAGTGTCCTTGAATTCACGATGAACAGCCTTGGTATTTATAATATGGCTACGCAAATAAAAAACCGTTATATTATTGTTTTCTTTTTTTTTAATTGGTGCTTTAAAACACTGGTATTGTGCCGTATAAAGCCTAAGCTTTATAAGCTTTATACGTATAAAGCCTAAGGTGATAACGTGAACAATCAAAGTGCACAATAATTTAGAGCACAATAGCTAAATACGTCGAGGCTTGGCGAATCGGTTGCCGCCTCACAAGGCGCCACATGGCCAGCCTAAAAACTTCCAGAACTATAATTGCTATTTCTCATATCAAATATTTCCTGGGTTACCTCGAAAGATGCTGCAGAGGTGCAATCGATCGAACACGGAACCAGGTGGTAGACATATTGACACTAGACAAGGAAGGTTACCCAAAATGTGTAGTTTCTCTATTTATAAGGACATAAAATGTATTTTCACAATTTAGTAAAATTATTTTCTTCTTAACTTTTCTAGCAATCATGTGCTCAACTGTAGTAGAATTCTAGTTATGAAATCTTAGCGGGTGGTAATGCTTAGGAGACGCATTGGAAAGTCTCGAGGTAGGTTATCCTAACTTCTTGGTTTTCCTGGTCGATGAGGAAAATACTGGGATACATTCTTTCCACTAACTTCCATTTCATCTCATTTTTTTCTCTTGGTTGTGTTAAGAGCCTAAAATACAAACGCTAAGTGGTTAGTGCGGTGTGACGATAGCTTGCGCTTTGGAAAAAAATTTCTGCCCTGGCGTCTAGTATGGAAGTGGCTCGAACTCCTTATGGGGGAGCTCCATCCGCGTAGGGGCGGTTCTATTTAGAAACAAAATCAAGGATTCTGTTTACGTATATGCTTTCTTGCCGCCCTGTGTCTCCCTCGCCACATCCCTTACTCCCGGAACTCTCTCCACAATGGAAAAGTAGGCTCAAAGGGCTAGGCCTTGAGCAAGACGCAAGTACCGGAATATTTCCCTCCTACCATGACAACAATACAAGCCTAGTAGCGACAGGAGATTTTGTATCTTGGAAGAATATAGTAATGAAAAT
The DNA here is from genome assembly GCA_030762175.1 of Metallyticus violacea. Taxonomy (NCBI): domain Eukaryota; kingdom Metazoa; phylum Arthropoda; class Insecta; order Mantodea; family Metallyticidae; genus Metallyticus; species Metallyticus violacea. The sequence goes on from CM060833.1 coordinate 122,546,722, forward strand.
CTCAAAAATAGCGAGATATTTAGCGCAGTATTCCAAAGGTCATTATAATACCTTTAAATTTTACTGTTTCCATTAAAATTTTAAATTTTAATTGTATAAATATAAGTTATGTTATCTAAAAGATTAAGCTTATATTTCACATTATTGGTAGATACTATAAAGCAATGCTTCTCCAGAAGTTGTTTGTAGAATTTGGTGCATAGAAACAACGCACGAATTCCAATTTTTGTAATGTCAAAAGTAGCCAAATCTTCACAGCTTCTCTATACTTACATTTAGCCACGTTTAGCAACTTATTAAAAATAGCAAACCTCAGAAACGGAGTTTCTATAATTTACAATGCAGAACATGCGATAAAATGATGTTTTAATATTAGGAACGTCCTATATTGGCATAAAATCTCTCTAAGTTGAGTTTTATTCAAGTGTTTTATTTATTTTGCTTTAGCATTATGAAACCTCATTGAAGTAAATAAGAAAACGTAAGGCAAATAACTAATAATTATAGCGAAAGCAGGAGAAATAAAATGCAGAAAAAGACAATTAAAATTGAATTAAAATTACTTCCCAAAAGTGCAGTTAATGAACCAATATAACTGCCGAGAGGCAAAAGTTAATTATAACAGAGCCCTTGTAAACTGAGAACATTTGGCCTTATAGGCTGAGAATTGAAGTGGTTATATGTAGGTGTTGTTGTAGGGCGGCCGTTAATTCAAAGTTAATCGAATTGTGATTAATTACTGCCGGCCGCGACCACCTCGATGTAATAATGTCTGGTAGATCATTATCGGAGTATCCACTTCGTACCCCGATTGTTTCAGGGGCCTGAAGTCGGTATTTTTTGTGCTCTCATGGTCTCGGAGGAAGAGGAGATGAATAGAAATGGTGTTAAATCACATATGTAGTTATATATAGGTGTTGTAGGGCGGTACGCGGGGGCGTCGTTAATTCATAATTAATCGAATTCTGATTAATTACTGCCGGCCGCAACCACCTAGATGTAATAATGTCTGGTAGGTCATCATTGGAGTGCCTCACTTCGTACCCCGAGTCTTTCAGGGGCCTGAAGTCGCCTTTTTTGTGCCCTCGTGGTCATGGGGGAAGAGGAGGTGACTGGAAATGGTAAATTACACGACAGTGCCTCGTTCAACGCTTAGAAGTGTTTATTCATACGACAGTTTATTGACAGCTATCTGGTTTGTTACCTCTTTGACGAGAGATTAGCAGGCTTCACTGAAATGAACTAAAACCAGCATAACCATCGCTTAAACCATAGTCAAAACTGCATCTAACTTTGCAAACTGACACCTGGAACTACGCACACCGCATAAAGCGAAAATGTTTCCCCTTTTATGTCAATTTCAAAGTGCCCCCACGTAGTCCTGAGAGCTCACGGGGTTCACGAAAGAAAGCCCACGACTCGCTAAGCCTTCAAATTATTTAAATATTATTGGTGAGCTCTCATCCTTTCATACGCGCTCACTTTAAACTTTTCAACTCTTTGGTCTCTGAATGATGAGTCGTGATCATTCGATGTCAAAGTGAAAGGACACACTGGCCAACAGCTGGCTACTCTTGTGGTATTTTTAACGAACTTCCAAGCTTTTTCGGCAAGTGAGAATACCATACCAAACACTATTGTTCCGACTCATACCGCACACCTGCATTCACTTGTCTTTGTTAGCTTTGTGACAGTAGAAAGTCTTATTACTCGGGGGCAAAAAGGTACGCCATCAAGTAGCCTAAATACATTTTCCTGATACATGAAATGTCCTTACTCGCTATTATAGGTTATATAAAATATTAATAATTATTACAATTAAAATACAGATAGACACACATATGCATATATTCATTCTCAGGGTGGGATGTGAAGACCTTTCACAGAATATATCTACCTTTAAAGGAGTACGTGATTGTTTTAGAAGCAGTCGATTGCTATTACAGCCAGTCGGCGAGAGCAAGTTGTTTTTCGTGGAGCATACAAGGAATAACGAGAATGTACTAAGTGCAGTTATGGCACTTAGTTACAATACCGTGGTTCATAAAAAAATAAGGCCCAATCAATATGGACTGAAAATTAACAAAAGCCATCAGCACAAATATTAAAAGCTTATATATCCTCAGTCTCCAAGAACAACCGCAAATAAACTACAGCACTGTTCAGGTCGCGTTACAAGACAGGAAACAAGCAGGAGTGGCGTAGGGCAAGTGTTACAAACTTTACTTCTGTTTTGCTCCCAGTTTTCTTGCGGCACACATTGGAAGCGGTGGCAATAAGCTCTACAGAATCTCACAGAAGTTTGGAATATTAAAAAAGTTCTTATGAAACTTAAGCAATAGAATATGTATAATAAAATATTATTTGAAAGCTCTTAAAGTAATTTATGTAAATGTTAGGCTGTATAGCTACTCACTACCATGTAATGCATAAAATATGATTTAACTTTAGTAGTTGATCTTAATAGAATCGTTGTAAATTATCCTAGAACCGCGTGAGAAAACAATACTGAATAACTCAATTACATTGGTTATTAATAACCGCCATTTTATCACTGAGAAGCTATTTATATGATTTGAAACATAATAACACTAACGGGTGTTGGTAATAGCGGAAGATTAGAAACGCTTCACAGGAATTGAACAGAGAAAATTAACTCCTGGTTCACACTATGTTTGTTCATTGAACTTAACTGCAAATTGTTAATTATCAAATGCGTTTTGAGTCAAAGTCATGATTATAATAAGCAATTACTGCTGTCGTTAATTTCAAAGGAATTAATTTATTATTTTCTTGTCACTTCACACATTTGTAAAATATAAAGGCGATAATTGGTCTGCTGATTAGAGAATGCCGGTTATGAACGGTTGGTGTATTATTATTTATGCATTCGTGTAACAAACAGATAATTAAAGTGAAGAGAAATACGGCAAAGAAAAAATTAGTTGGAAAACGGAACTAAGGAAAGGAGGAAGAAATGCGTTCTTTGCAATTACCAACTTAATTTGTGAACTCAGATAAGATTTAAGTCAATTTTTGAAAAATGACACTCTGTATCTTATAATGTTCATTCCGTATTTTAATAATAATTGGTTTTTATTTATAGTTTTTATGCAACAACTGTTATGCACATATACTAGTCATAAAAGTAAAATCTTTCACTTAGACATATATTATATTTTTGTAACATTCAAAGCCTTTGTAATGATTTGAATATAGGTAGTTACAAATAGTGTTTCTTATGTAAATCATTTTAACAATATACCAAAGACTTCCTTGAATCCGGCAATGTAAGGCTCAGAAATTATCAGCCTTGTTTAATCTTAGAGACTCTTTTGTTTATTCTCTAAGAGTAAATATAAGACGAGAGATGAAATGAGAAGTAGATGACAAATGCAGCACAGTCATCTTTCCATCGATTTACCCTGTCCCCATTCCGATATCAAATTAGAAAAAGAAACAGGTTGATCTTGGTAAGGCTGGAATTAAAAGTAAGCTCACATAACAAATCGCGCTTGCTCAGTCGTGTTTTTGCGCTGTTTCGGAAGCAGTAAGTGATATTTATACTTCCTATTGTCGATTTATTTGCTGTGAAGTATGCCAAGAGTAAGATATATGCTAAAACAAAGGATATTTATTTACGCTTTTTTGTGCAAAGGTAGTCATAGGTGCTGCAGGAGAGAATCTCATGATAAATTTCCAGGTGTAACATATCCATTGAAAAGTGCAACTTTCAGATTGCTGGACAAAGTTTGAACCCAAGGTGTTTGCATTGACAAGAAGCCTAGACAAAACAACGGTTTTTAACAAAGGAGAAGTTTGATGAAATAGGCTATTGATTAGAAACTTCCCCATAAAAGTTTTTATTATAAGGGGCATTTTCAAAAGTTCTCGAAATGACCCACAGATTACAGCATTATACAATAACACATGAACTGGTCAAGATTGTTGTTTGTTGCAGTGCAGACCTATTTACGCATAAGGGAAAAAATGGAAAATATCGAACAACGTGCTGTTATTAATTGCTAGGCAAAGAAAGGTATCTATGCAACAGTAGTTCATACATATATGATAAACGCTTCAGGGATTTTTGCCATCATTTTTAACCGTTTCCTAAGTGTACCACAGTTCAAACAGGCCGTGATAGTTTGAAAGATGATCCATGCAGCGGACGACTAAAAATCCGTTACGACATTGGAAATTATCGATTAGGAACACGACGTGGTTCTGGAAGATGGGCAATTAAAGGCGTTCGGAATTGCTGAAGCCCTGGGCATTTCAGAGGCACGCATATTTCACATTTTGAGCAAAGAATTGTACAAGAAAAATTATTTGCAAGATGGGTGACGCGACTGCTGACATAGGAGCAAAAGGGAATCAGAACGCAAAACTCTGAGCAATTAGATTTGCAGCCACACCCACCTTATTCCCCTAAATTGACTCCACTATATTCTTATCTATTTCCTAAACTGAGAAATTTTCTTGGCGGGAAGAAATATTTTTCCAATAATGGGCTTAAATTAAGGAGTATTTTGCAGGCTTAGAGGAATCTACTTTCATGATGGAATATAGGTTTACAATATCACTAGATAAAGTGTATTAGTGTCAAGGGAGACTTAAGTTGAAGAATATTAATAATTTCAAACAGCTATGCCGTCATATAATGTTTCATTCCGAGTACGTTACAAATTACTGTTGTACAATTAATCCATCAAGTTAGTTTATCTATTGGTAGTGCGTATAAAGGCACTTAGCGGGTACATATTTGTTCATATAAAATTACTGATGTACTTAAAATGAAATATGCTGAAACAAAATATACTGTCTGCATGTTTCTCAGAGGAGGATACGCAATTTGAACATCACACAATTTTTACAACAACGTTAAAAGCTGTATTTTCCATCAAGACGTTCTTTCGTTAAAAACGAAAACGAAGATTAGTTGCAGTAATTTTTCTAATATACATGACTTCAACACTAGAATAATATTGACTATTTGCAGCACACATATGTGATATGCTCATGGGTAATCATGGCGACGAAAACAGCATTACAATAGAGAGCATGTTGTAGTAAGATTTTAACCGAAAAGTATTAGTAGTAAAAAAATAGAACTTCTTAAGCACTTAGGTACACTCAAACTACTAGACCAATACAAACAAAACAAGAACACAAGCTATGAGCCACCAGCCTATAGGTAAACAAGAATGATGAGTGACGGGTGTAAGGAAAAAAAAAGTAGTTTATATCTCGTGATGTCTTCCACCGTTTGTCTACAGTCTAGGTATCATCATAACTTCATTCCGTTTCTTTCTGATTTCAGTGCTTAGAAATGTTGATGCCTAGTAACTAGCTTTCGAAATATTCTAATATAGTTGAAAACGAACAGGTCCATGGAATGACTCTAAAATAAAGGACTGTTAATGAGAGAAGTGTCTTATGAGTATAATAGTTATCTAAATGCATACAGGAATGCCAAAGTTTTGAAATTCTTTTATGGAGATATTAAAAAGAAATTAAATATAATGCAGGCGAGAATAATAGCCGCCTACTGACCACACTTTCTTACTGTGGGAAATTTTAATGTACTGGAGCCATATAACTTAAGAAAATATGAAATCTTTTAGGTAATGTCAGAAGTAACTGTATAGTGGGAGTAAATTGATTATTTCTGTTGGGACTGTATTTCGCTCATTCCTCCAAAAAAGGCATAATGGGAATGAGCATTGCATACATTTTGAATGTTAAATATTACCTACGACTATCACGACAAACAACCAGTGGCTTTACAAGCAATACACTTGTTATAGAAGAGCACTGAGAGACAGTTTTACATAATCTCTCATCCTTATGTAAATTCTTGTCTACCTTGATTTTCTTACAATGTCTTTTCTGTTTTCCTTTCTTAGTGCATTTCGTTCACATGAAACATGCTCTTTTCAATTTATTTGATCTACTATACGTAGCATTTACTCCTCTTTCTATTTCTTAAAAGTATTTCTATCCAGGGGCATCTTCCGCCATTTTGTTTATTGCTAGGAAAACGCGTCGTTAGAGTTTTAATGCCTCTAATACTCATCATTAAATTAACGACGTGTTTACGGACGTGTTAGCCATAAACCCTTGATGAAGCACAAAATTGGATAGCGTAACAATAATTTATTTAAGGTGCTGTTATAATAATGGCGTGGTTGAAACCGACCATCAGTTTGTTACGTGTAAGAGGGGAGTTCAGTAAGCAATAAACGTTTCTTTTTTCACTCAATGTTTGTTATATTTTTGTTTTTAATATAATTGGTTTTTCAATTCTGTGGCTGTGTAGTGCTGTTTATCAAAATAATCTCCTTGCGAATCAATGCCTTTGCACTACCTGGATTTCAAAACCTGTATTCCATCGCGGTTCTCTCTGAACTTCATTTTTATACTGGGGCTGTGAATTCCTTGAAATCTCTTTTCGAGGTTGACAGTTTTAGAGAATCAAAGAGATGGAAATCAGAAGGTGCCATATCCCGGTTGTATGATGCAAGAAGGACAGCCAACCAATACCTAATAATTAATTAATTTACTCTGTGAATTAGACTTATGTGTAACTTGGTCTTGCCGTGAAGAAGAAGAATAAGAAGGATAACAGATATTTCAACTTTGGAAAGTTTTCTGCATGTTTTACTTCGAAGCCACGAGGCAATTCAATGCAACTACTTCAGAGTTTAGAAGAAGAGCATGCGCCTGAGAAGGACTGTCTGAAATTTGTTTACTAAAGAGAAGAAAAAAATGAATAATTAAATATGAAATTTACTATAGCTACCGTCACTAGATAAAGAAGAAATTACAAGAGATTTGCATGAATTTGGTTTTGTAATTTATTGAAAAGTTTCAATATAAAAGAGCAATACAAAAATGTTGGAAGAAAGATATAGTTATACAAAGTACATAAATTAAGCGTTTACTAACTCTAAGAATAAAACTAGAACATGAATACCTCAAAATGATTGTAGGTTAACCTCCAGGGGAAGAAAAAAGGAAGAATTAAAGAATTTTTATAAAAAATAGCAATAAGTTATGTTCATCCAGAATGGAAAGATGTTAACATATTTTGCAATGTTTTATTATGTGATATGAAAATATTTTGAAACAAAATATACACAAATTAGCTTGATTAGCAAGAGAACATTATTTTATATTAAATGATGAGATTACACAAAAATACTGTAAAACTGAAACAGGCCAATGCTGGAAAACATTTTACTCAAGAAAAATAATACAAAACATATTTACAGAATTTTAAAAAATAAAGTAAATGAATGGCCATTATTGATAAAGTATTTTCTAAAGCTACAAACAAATGAAACTGATAGAAGAAGAAAATTTTACAGAAGAACATGACTTTGCATATGGCAGTCACAGCTGAAACAGCAACAAAGAATGAAAAATAGCCATATGTATACATAAAATGTCAAACAACATTTAATATATACAATATTGGCTACAACATTTTATAAGAAAATATAAAATATCGCATCAAAAAAAAAAATTACATCCAAAAGTGAGTTTGGGTCGCTTTAAAAAAATGAGACAACAAAAACAGAATAGAGTTGTAATGGACCTGATGTTTGAAAGATCTTTCTTTAGATCTCAGGCTCGATTTAATAAATGTATATTTTATCTCCTATTGCAATGTTTGACAAGACTATTTGTGAAAAGCAAGCAACTCTGAGAAGATCGTACTTCTCTACTGCTAATGATCGTTACATATATAAGCTTCTAAAGCCCAAATTAGCATATATCTTTCTAGCAGGTGAAGAATTGTGTTGACACTGCCGATAAAGATATTGAGTGACAAGTGAGCTGTTCGCCGATTGTCACAAATTAAAAATATCGGTAAGTTTGCGGGCCGCCAAGGATGTGAATGAACAGAAACTGCCTCCCCCTTGTATTGCCGATGATAATCTTTGATTTTGTCTTCCGTACACATTTCTTGAACGCTGCTAAATTTGGTCTCATTTTTTGACAAAGAAAATTGTTTATAAAGCACATGAAAACTTACAGTATCACTGCTAGATGCCGCAAATAGTAATAATGTAATCCAATGAATGAAACGGTGCTAATAGTCGTGCTTCGGCATACAGGATGACTAAATTAATTATTGTTTTTCTCTCATCATTTTTCAGATTTTGTTTTATATTTCTACACTCATATTCAAATATTTTGAATACATTCCGTTATTGAGACGCTGAAAATGATGATAAAATAAGCAATATTGCGAATAATTACAATAAATACCTAACTATATTTTGCTGTATGAAGTGCGATACATGAGCAAAAGCGCACCCGCTCAAGAATTAAAACTTCTTTCCGCCCCGGGTAAAAGTCTCTCCTACTACCTAGCAGAACAATATGAAAGAACGCGAGAGAATGTGTAAAATTAAAAGATATTAAAACGAATAGTGGCATAATTTTAAGATGAATTGGCCTAGGAAATGTATTATATTACTTGTAGGGTGTCCTTTCTATCTAGCTGTAATATTGTTAGGTTCTCAAACTTCTATTTCAAAATAAATAATAATATTACAAATGTTTGAAATGCATACAGTTGATAAATTACTTCCTTACTCGTAGAGAGCTTATGATGAGCGTCGGTAGGGTCAAAACTCTTGTTGCTCTTTATTGGTCTTTTAAGCTTTACCCATGTAGCTAAACTAAAGGGAAACTTCTTCACACCTTGGACGCACGAGTTGTTGGTCATGAAGGGTTGCAAAGGAGGCTTAGTGAAGAGAATAAGGAACATAACCTCCCACGCCATATACTGGGAGTTTACCAAACAGAGCGGAGTGAAATTAAACAGCGCGCTTCTACAGGAAAGGCTCCATTGTTGAATTGAGCAGGAGTGTGCTATAAATGAAAATAAAAACGATTTTTTGAAATCAAAACACTTATTAAAAACTACAATTAATTATAAAAATCTATGGGACTTTATGTAAAACGCAAATAAAGGAAGTTGGAGCTACAACATAAATAAAGGGGAGTGAAAATGAAAATCCTTGATATCACTCTGCAAAATAATCCCATCACGTATAGTTGAAGACACTCGAACAGTGTTTCACAACTTAGGGGTTCTAAGAAGACTTAGGCTGGGTTGGGAATTCTCCGATTAGGCATAATGCTGACAGAAATGTTAACAGTTTAATAAAGTATTAATTAAGCACACGTTTATTTACAGTAATATTTAACAGCTTATTTAATTTTTATTAGAGGGTACTAAATCAATTATAGGCATGTAAAATTGAATATTTTTCAAAATGGGTTCAAGCTTACAAGATTATACTACGGTTTCTCATTTTTATTGATTATTTATTTTTTGTATTTTTTCAGTCTTAAATTACAGTTAACACATTTCCCCAAATTCTTTAATAGATGAGCTGTCATTCGAATTGTGCCTAAAGAAAACTAAACCTTTATCATACAACCATGGATGCAATTATTTTTTTCTTCTATCAGACATGTGTGCCAGTCAGATCATTTGGGAGCCTCGCCAATCGAAGGCCGAGAGGAAGCAAAAGGACGGTGAAAGACGGTGGCTAATTGTATTGAAATAAAATATCAAAGATTTAAATAGTTATATATTTATGACTATAATACGCGAATCATGAGGAAAAATAAATATTTTGGCTGATATCTCCTGTTAAGACTAGACGAAAGAATTACAGGATGGCAAAGATTTCAGCGAGGAAATGCTGCAGTGCTCCATAGAGAGAATATAATAACGATATTAATGTCATCATTATCTTCACTGAGCACACTGTATATGTCTGTTGATTTTTCTCCAAATACTTCTTTGAATTCCCAGGTGACAAATTTGTCTTGATTCACTACTAGTATGTTTGTTTGTCATAACCGTACTTGAAATCACATTTTGGTTGGAATTGCGTTAGCACGATTTCATGACGCTTGCATTCAACTAACCCATTGGTAAACACTACCAATAAATACAGAAACATTCACTGAACAATTAGAAAAATGTCTAGAGAAAACATTTACGAAACTATTGGTGTTTTTAGTGAATGCCCCAGAACAACGCTAAAATCTGTGATTCATAATTTTAAAAAATGCTTTTTAAAGTTAGAAATATCATACTTCTTTATAACACTATTAAAATAAGCGAGAAAATGTATATATGGTACCAAAATAGGAAAATGTAAAAATGATCATGGAAAAACACAATTTTGACTCTCTTTCACTAATATTAGGGTAACATTCACGACCATAAGCTAATTACTTATGTCTGGGGCTGTGAGGAAATAAAAGGCCCCTAATAATAATAATAATAATAATAATAATAATAATAATAATAATAATAATAATAATAAATACAAACCTTGGACCTAAGTGCCTGGAAAATTGACTGCCATCACAGAGGACGCCATTCAGAGAGGATGCGTAAAACCGCACCCAAACAATTTGCTTATCATGATTCGCTACCTATAGGATTAAGTACTCTACCTAGACTGGTAATATCAATTTAAAGAGTCGAAATTGGGATTCCCGGATCAGCAGGCAGATATATTGGTGAGCAAGGCTAAACTCTGATCCATTATTAACAATTATTTGGTGGTGCAGCAGAAAGCACAGGGGTATTTGAATTATAAGGTAGCATTGAACCATAGATCCCTAATGGCAAAAATGTATAACACAATGTAACAAATCAAGTATTTCGAGCACCACCTAAGATGACATCAAAAATGGCTTCAAATCATGCCTGAAAATGGCACATTTAATATCATAAAGTTCATTATCAGCATTCCTGATCAAAAAGTAGAGCATTGAACGGAAGTGCAGTGGAAAATGTTCATGTATTTATATGAAAGCTTAGCCTGGTATGAACAGGTCGAGCAACCAAAGCATCTTGTACAGAACCAAATCCATCGTATTAATATATAGATAGATATATTCAGATAGAGCTTATGCGAGGGTGTTGTGAAGAGCGACCAGATTGGGTTGCGTTGTGACAAGCAGATTAATGGGCTGGCAGAGGGCCCAATCGATGGATTGAACGCACAGTTATATTGATTCAGCTGCTCCGTTTATGAATTGATATGTTCCCTTCTCCTAAACGAGAAAGCAGAGTAAATACGTGCAGGTCCATTTAAGTTGAGTGGTGACTATGTATGTAGAAGTGCTGTCTGTTTTGTGACTTTAACTATCTTTAATTCATTTGTTCATCAGTATTAGGGACAATATTGCAATTTTCTTATTTATATTTAAAGTGCTTAAATTTTTAGGACTCTGCTTATCGGTGTATACTCTAAACGTTTAAAATTTTAAAATACATTCATTCAAATTCGTAATTAAATTCTAATTCCTGAGTCTGAACGAGGGCGCAATTTATTTCTGGATAAATAATTCTAAAATGTTTTAAATAAATATTGCAAGACAAAGTTTCTTGGAAAAAATCAGTATAATTATTTTATATGCAACATCTTTTGCATTTCATAGACTAACTCTCGTGCTTCTTTAACTTGTGTTTACTGCCCTTTTTACTGCCAAGGCAGCACAAGCGGTGGAGTTTTATGATACATGAGATGAAATGCATATAATTGGGAAAGGATATATATTAAGAATGGAATCATTCCAGGCCTATATTTAGGGTACCTCCGGTATTTGCAATTTATGAGGATTGAGGAAATCTGAAGAAAAAACTTTCATCAGGGTGGTAATTGACTCCAGACCTCCCACTCACGGGTCCATGCCTTAAGTACCTCGGGTGTGGCAATGATGTAGTCAAGTTTCACATCTCTTAAGTGATGCGGAAAAGAAATAGCTGACTTTGTTTTAATGGAAAATGGAAGTATTATCTGCTTTCAGAGGCATATATGAAGAAATGGCAATGGATAAAAGTAATGCAAGTCATTGAGCCTAAAGACTGTTACAGGGAGAAGTCCAAGACTGATACGCTCTGATACCGCACACTACAATCATCTACATGATGGAACGTGCCGAATTGGGGACGATTGGCGAATTACTCACTGCTCATTTTGATATCTTTGTCCGCAGTATCAACATAAATTAGCCATCATCTAAAACATACACAGATTTCTTCTAAATAGCTCCTTTGAAATCTGCATGTCGAATGATTATAAGCAATCGTCATTTACTTGTTCGTTAATAAACTGAAGTTAAGCATTGTAACGGGGGATGAAACTCAATAAATCAATGGCAATCCATGAAGTGTTATCACAAAACTTCTCGGAAAAGAAAACCTCTTAGCTAATATAAATATCATGATTGCATTCTTCTATGATCTGAAGGGATTACTTTGAACAATATATTGCCCCGTAGTGAAGAAGAACAGCATAAGTCAAAACTCTTTGGAAGCTAAAGAAACTTTTCTGGCGCCTCCGTCCTCACAAAGATGTGACCACAGTCCTTCACAACGAGAAGTCACATACATGTTTATGTACCCCAGAAGAAATCATTACCTTCCATTAATTGTCCGAATTTTGTACTTTCTGATTTCTATCTCTTCGACTCTCTAAACGATGTAACCCACAAGAGGAACTGAACGATGATGAGAAAGTCATAAACATTATATAAAGATGATTACAGGAAGACTTTCAGAGTTCACTGTGACATGGTGCTGTATAGTAAAAAATTAGAAAAAAAAATTAAATATTTTGAAGTGAAATAAAGAGAGTAAACAAAGTTGCATTTAATGTTCCTCTGATTAAACTTTAAACAAATATATTTACTGACGCATGCTCTTCTAGAAAAGTTAATGAGTTTAATATTATATGGAATAAATTGCGCTATTTAACTTAACTAAAACTTTTATGTTTATTCATTAGACACTAAGAATAGAAATCATGAGGTTAAATATTTACTTGTGCAATACAGTTTAATAATTCACTCTGTAATATTAATAAATGTGTTCCTAATTCTCGTAGCTTCTTCGTACTGAACAAACTAGAAACCGGTAATAAATGAAACATTGCAAATTTTTATGATTAAAGATAAAAGGCCCGTGCATTTTATAACTATCCGGTCCAAACTATTTGGGCGCAGCTGCTGAGCTTGATCTTTAAACATACATTGAACTTTTCTCTTTGATAGCACAAAGAGTGGCGTTTAATAAGGACTTCACCTGTGTTTAATTACTTCCTTTTTACTTTTTGGAGAAAGTACGTAATTTCACAGATTATATTTCCTTAAAAAGTAATGCATTTTTGAATTTCAGTAGCAATTTTTTTTGAAAGGAGAACCACCTTCATTTATCCTCATAGTTTACGGTAATATGCTCTTCAATTAAACAGGACCTTTCTTTCAAATACTTTACGGAAAGTCAATGTGCTAACTTCTACTTAGAGACTTTCGGGTGTTATGAACGCAGCTGTGAGTATGAAGCGAGTTAGAAGCGTTAATACTTCCACTACGGGTTAATCTTCCAAGTGTAAGCTGATGGGATCACATTACTGTCCCCAACGCTTCTCAAGACACCACTTAAGAGAATGGGTGTGAAGTCGACCATCGACTGGTCGCTCAAGAAGAATTCAGTAGATACGGGGAGTTAACTAGATTTGAACAACTTTTCGTTCTTGTCTTCCCCACCATCTCATCTTAGACTCCGTTTCTCATTCCACAGAAACCCTCCTCTTTTGATTCGGTCCGAACTTTCACTTCGCTTTAAGCATGTCCACCTTTATCTGCTGCTTAAAATAGCCAAATATAGACTTTATATAAAAATAAGAAATTGAACATTAAAATCTAATATGACTTCAAGTTATAACATTTTTATTGGGTCCATAGCTTTAGCTGAGAATTAGTATGAGAATATTGCCTAGCAGCCATTTATTCCCGCGAAAAACAGTCATAGTCGGGACATTCGTAATATTTTTAAGAATGTCTTACATGTATTCATGATGGTTTTAAGATAATTAGTTTGAAATGTTTATATGCTAAATTAATATTCATTTGTCACACCAGTAAACCAGTGAAGCAATAATAATACTTCGCTCTAATCATTAAACAATATGTGCTGCGTTCTTATATGCTTTCAGGTGTTTTAATCTCTAAAACAGAAATTACTTACGCACAAAACAGGTATACAGGTATACAGGTATAGTGTCGCGGGCTTCCATTGCTGTTGACTCTTAATTGTTGGTCCTATTTTTCATACTAATGGACCTAATTATGGGGAGACACGAGTATTGGTAGTTGATGCATGAATGTTTAACAGCCCCTGTGCCTTTGTGTTACGGGCGATACAGTACACTATCAACTAGTACACATTGGAATAGTGTGTGCTTATTGTTCACACTAACTGGTAACTGTGTCAATAATGGTTTTGATTTTGATTTGGTTTATTTATGAAAGCTCTTTAATATCTCAGGTCACCAGCGTCCTATTCAATTCTGGGCGTGAAAAGGCCGACTAATTTCGCTCAAAGGTCCCTTCTTTTAGGCCTGAGGCTCTTTATCGTGCCGTGAATCTACGCCAGGGGACCCGTGGCTTTACTTCCCTTCCGAAAGAAGGCCTACATAGGATTTTTACGACTGAAAAAATTTATTGATCCTGGTTGGGATTGAGCAGTTTGGTTCAGAAAGCACTGGCAAAATCTCCCAGTCACATAGTATCTGATAAGGGACACTATAAAGAATATTGTTGGTTGTCAAAAAGGAGAACATGTTTGAAACTGCCAGAAGCAAAGATGCAGACCTATTCACATAGAACTACAAGCACGTGTCAATGGGCTGAAAAAATAAAACTGCATGCATACCACGTTATTACTCTGAATAGGAGAGAATTACCGTCATTAATTCTAGCAGTTTGTCCATGCACATTCATGAATACTGCACTTAAATGGGCACATCAGTTTCCAAAATACCTTTTTTGGGCTAACAAGATCCAAACACCATTTATGGGACACCTCTCCATGAAAATTGATCCATCTTCCATATAATGCCGGAAATCGCAGTTTAGTATTAAGTTATTCCAGGTGGTGTAGTAGTATCCATACTTGCCTCCTAAACCCAAGATTGCAGGTTAAATCCCGACCAGAATCGATGAATTTTTTTGGATATAAAAATCCCTCTGAAGATAAGTAAAGCCTTGGATTCCATGTCGTAGATTTACGGCATGTAAAAGAACGTCAAACCTGAAAGAAGAAGCCTCTGAGTAAAATTTATCGAACTTTTCGTGCGCCTTGAATTGAATGGGACGTTGATGACCAGAGGTGTTAAAGAGCGTCCGTAAATAAATAAAATCAACAACAAATCGCAATCTACTTGGAAATCTATTAGTTTGTGAATTTGTATGTGAAGAACTCTGTAATTATTTTCAACAGGGTGGCTAAAATCGTATCCTTTTATAATTATTGCCATTTCTTAAGGAATTTTACTACCAAGATTGCCTGATTTCATTGCATCAGATTGCTTGCAATGAGGCATGCTAAAAGGAAAAATGTAGACTCCTATACAATGAAATATTCGGTGTAAATAAGCATTTTGACTGCCTACATACTTGTGAACCCTCATTAGATTATACTTCCCATACGTTAAGATATGTGTATGTCACGTGTTATTTATGTCCATTAGTTTAAAAACTACGAGTATAAGCGACACCACGCATTCAGGCAGCTGAATTTCGCACAAAACTTATTCTTGCATTGGAAACATTTGTTTAGTCTTCGATTCAGTACTCATAATATTATGTTTCGTCGGGACAAACAATCCGACAGTTAAAACATCCTCCAATAAATGTTCTAAAGTGATTCGACTCAATCGATAGCAAAGCACCGATGTTTTAAAAAAGTGACGTAAAATAAATCATTCCTAACAGTGATGTCGAATCGTGTGCTTATGTACAACCCCAAAACCTCTTCCCAGACCCTTTGATTTAGGATCAACGAAATTAGCGTTGTTACCCAGAGAATTTGTTGTTTTGGGCAGGAAAAAACAAATAAACAACTAAAACACCAGCCGAGTCCACCAACAATCAGAGCTAACCGCATTCGTAACCGTACCAAAATTGGCGCCCAACGTGGGGTCAACTACAACACAGCCAGCTCATTAATAACCCTCCCAGGTGCTACTGTTTTTGTAACATTTCCCTTGAATAAAGATTTAAGGTTACGATTCTGTAACGATTCGGATAGGTATTTACCTCAAAGAAGCGAACATTCAGTAGGTAGTATCTGATTTCTGCCCTTTAGTGGGACACTAAAGGGCAGAAATCAGATACTTGTCAAATTAATTTTTATAACTTATTTTTGTTCCATAAGTCATGAGGAGTTGAATTTTTATTAGATTAACTTTTTTTCCACGACTGTTATTGGCCTGATAGCTATAGTAACCATCTGGCACTGTGGACAGCCTTTTTGTGCTAAATACCGAGAATATTTTGAAGGGCAGCTTTAAATTGTGAAATATTATCATCTGGATTTTGATAAGTGAATACTGTTCTCTTTTCTACTTTGCGCTCTACTTTTTCGCGGCATTCTTTTAGCGACATATCCTGGAACGGACAGAAAACTTTACTTGAAATCATCTTTGAGTTTTAAGTATTAGCTCAATTAACCCATGCAGAGCTTAACCAATAGAAAATAGAAGCTCTATTGATTGGCCTTATGCATAAATAGTGCCTACACGACCTTGACCGCCATACAACATTATTTATAAAAGTTTTTTTTTTGCAATTTCGTATAATAGGATGACAATCTATTTTCTACGTTATGCAATACCGGAGCTTTGGTTGATGGACGGCATACAGAGAGAGAGGGAGAGAGAGACAGAGAGACAGACCGTATTTGTTTCGCTCCACATGATAATTTTTGCCGGGGCCGTTGAGAGCATGTCTCCATGACAACCTATGAGATTCTGAAAGCAACCTGCCAGCAAAGCATGCAAAGTTTCTATGGCAACATCGGGCAGAGCGCAGCCAACCAGAATACTTCTCGCCAAGTCTCTTTTCACCCACCTCTGCTTTTCTCATTCTTCTTGCACTTTTTTGTGTTGTTGTCTCTGATTTTGTAGCGCTTGTACTTCTATGGGCGTTTCCCTCTTTACATGGCGCGTTCTTGAGCATGACAATATTGCATTGATGTAACTATGAGGTTTGAAGCACATCTAAAGATACTACAGATTTCAGAAATCTATTAACAAAATGGAGACAAGCAAACCAAATCTTTTACAGTTATAGCTGTTTGATCGGTTACATCGCTGAGAGCTGAATTAAAAACACGGTAAGCAACGCTCGTGTTATTGATCGACAACCAAAGGAGGTCATATTCTCAGTGGCGAATATATTTGCAGCTGCTAAAAGAAAAATGAAATCCCTCAAGAACTGATATATGAATACTATCTTTAGTAATACCATGAGTGCTGATACTTTTTCGGTAATTTAGTTCAGGTTAACGAATGTTTGTTTGTCATGACAACAACCATGAGTTTTAAGGCTCAATTAAATTACCTAAGAAAAAGGATAAGCAAGAGAGAGATTCGGTGAGATACTTGCAATGTGAGTACTTTGAGTATAAAAATTGAAGTGAGTTGGCTTACTTGTTTAATCTTCCTGAAAACATGCATAATTTTACTAACTTTTATTCCAAGGTGAATCACAAGGAGATCTAAATTAAAAAAATTCATCTGAACACTAATATAACAATTACCATTTACTATTTTTTTTCTTTCGGTGCTAGTGACTTAGTGGCAACCATACTTGCCTCGTACACTCGAGATGAATTTCTCCGGACGTAAAAATCCTAAGTATGGCTTCCTTCGGAAAGGAAGTAAAGTCATGGGTCCAGTGTCGTAGATTTACGCGCGTAAAAAACTTAAAGCCTGAAAGAAGAGGCCTCTGAGTAAAATTTATCGGTCGTTTAACGCCATGAATTGAATGTCTTCCGTAAATAAACCAAATCAATTATAAGTGCTATTTCTGCATCAATTATGTCATATTTGGAGTTGTGATGAGAATTTCTTTTGGAAGGGAGCGAGATATTCGAATCGAACGGGAGATAAAAAATACATGTTGTTAGTTATTGTTGCAAGAAGGACTACGAAGATATCTGTAATTGAATAATTAAAAATATATTATAATAACAGTTCTATTAATAAAATTTAAATAAGGAGAAAAAAGAATAATTTATTATTTTTTGAGTACATGCTTTAAAACTATCTATTCAGTTTCATTCTGATAGGTGATAAGGTGTCAATGATACCTTATTGGCAGAAATGCGCTCGCGTGCAATTATCACAAGTAGTATCACAAGAGGGTGTGAGATTATTGATAAATTCTCAAACGTAGAGAGTGATATTTATTAGGACTATTTCACCAATAAAATAATAATTTAAATACAATTCCTCTAAACTTTACTTAGAGCAAAATACGGGTTTAGCACTATTTTTTGAAGATTAAGATTAAAAGTGACACATATTTGAAATCCGCGCAAAGAATATTAACACTTGTATAAAATGTTATTCTTATGAATATCTATTCTCTTCAGAAACCGTGAGACTGAAATGGACAAAATATTCTTATGAGTATCTATTCTATTCGAGTACAATAGATGATAGATAGATTTTAGTTTTTTAGTTTTTGGTCTTAGTGAATGAAAACTTTTGATTAATTATCTACACCTGTGAAAATAGGGCTGCGCGATATCTATAATGTGTCTAATGGCAATATCTACACCATTAATGCTGGACATTAGTTATAAGCATTGAACTTTTTAAGCTTTTTAAATTTTGACATCAAGTTAGATATATTCAAAAAGAGGCTACACGCACAGTAGTAAATAAGAACAAATGAGTTGTCATATAACTTAATTTCGATTTTAGTGCCTATAAATATCAATGACTA
Source organism: Metallyticus violacea (assembly GCA_030762175.1). Lineage (NCBI taxonomy): Eukaryota > Metazoa > Arthropoda > Insecta > Mantodea > Metallyticidae > Metallyticus > Metallyticus violacea. The sequence continues at coordinate 122,565,571 of CM060833.1, forward strand.
CTTATATCTCTCTACTACTTTACCAAGACATTTATAGATTTATGGCTTGTCATTTTTCATTTGATTTTTTTAAAATTTTATCGATTTGAACTACATAGACCAACTGATAACGTTTATTCTCGGTACATCTAAGTTATCCTTGTTGCCAACCCATCCCTGCTGCATGTAGTTTGATAGTTTATTACGTGATTACGATTGAACTTGGATGCGTCAACTTGGATTTTACAATGAAAACTTTGATTTGAACTATCTTGTATTTAAAGATTTAATTTATAAGTTTCTATAAAATGGAAATATATTGGTTAATAGTGTTACATATTAATACATTTTATTTGTTAAAACTTATACCACAATATGTAAAACCTGTCTATTATGGCCATCCATGGCTCCATAAAAAGTGGCCAAGATAGTCAAATTATAGACTATGTATGAATATAGTCCATTATTGCACTAAATCACAGTTTATAAGGATTTTTTTAAAAGAAACATCTACAATGCTGACAATAGTGATGGCAGCATGGCACAACATGCTATCTGTTGTAGAGCATAGAATGTAATCATTCTGAGTAGAGGAAACAATTGTGTGTAAAGGATGCTTCCAACCGAGTACAACGGGGTGTGGTTCAACTCTTGTGCAAAGAATGTGTCGCAATCAACTCTGAACGTTACTGTGGCAACTTACAAAACCTCCGAAGGCCATCAAAAACAGACGGCCTGGAAGTTACAAGGTGTGCTTAAGCTCTGTGATAACGCCCACCTTCACGGCCAGATCTATCCCCGTTGAACAAGTTGAACAAGTCTCTGAAAGTTTCATCAGCGATCAAGTGGTTCCTGGTGCTGGGGAAAGGTGGCTTCACCAGCAGCCAATGTTTTTCGCTGAGGATACTGGGAAAGTTTTTCAGCGTTGGGACAGGTGCCTGAACTGTTGAGGTAATTTTCTATATCTTATCTCAAATTGTCATCTGTATATTTTCATTGTTGTAAAGTGTATATTGTCCAAAGAACATTGTTTATTTCAAAACACATCTCTATGTTTTATTTGAACACTCCTTTTACATATAGATTACACAATAAATAAAATGTGAAATAAAATTATGTATACATAATCCCATAAATAGATAGATATTTGAAGTATTTGTTAGCTCAACTCACAGTACAGTTTCAATTGCAACTTGATGAAATAGTTTTTCTTTTTACATTTTGAAAGCAGTCCATTGTCCTTCAATACTATTGTATAAACGAAAGAGTTAATTCATATGTTAGGGTTGGTGGGCTGAACAAAACATGAACCAAGAATCCTTTTTTTATAGATAGATCCTTTGTAGGTAGATATATGATCACTAGATCATGCTCACAAGCACTGTTACCATCATTACCATTGCCTGCTTCTTGGAGTTCCTCTTGCAACTTTAGCAACACATCTTGTATTAAGTATATTTGAGGTAGAGAGTTCATGTTTATGCACTATTATAATCATAAGTTTCAATGTTCTTTCAGATGGTAAATCCTGAGAATCTATTAGTAGACATTGTTATAGGCTGGTTAAAATCGTTGGTGTCGCTGAATTCTGCTATTGTCTTTACATACTTTGCACTGGAAATTTGTCGATTTTTAAATTCTACTCGAAAACTCTTTAACTATTGTGTGCTTGATTGACTTGCTTCTATAAGTTGCTTAGCTATCGAATAACATTTAACACTGTTATTGATTTTTTGAAATCGGTTTTCATATCACAAGATTTGTTGACGTAATGAGCTCGAATTATGCCGTGGTCCAAAGGCTGCTATTTCACTGTCACATGACCAAAGTTCTTGCTAACACGATAAGTTCCATTATGTATAAGCAGTAATATTGTTCTATTTTGTCTTCTCGTGCTTTTGTTCAGAATCGTAAGCTAAATAACCAAAAATATCCTGGACCATTGATGCTTTTTATTGAATTGCCAGTCAATTAGTAGGTCTTAATGCTGACGGAAAAAAATTAAATTTGATAGAACTTCAGATGGGCTAACATACAGATTTTTTCAGGGTTGACCAACAAGCTCAAGATAAACTCTGGAATAGAATGTTGGAAACAACAACGAAACTATGCAGGAGGACAAGATATGCAATATTGTGTATGAAAAAAATATAGGGAGTAGTTGTTTCCATAAAACAAATAAAAGAAAGTTAGGCAGGAGGCTAATTTACAGGGTTGACCAACTTCACAGGTTTTACTGCATTATGCTTTTACTTTTAATTTATAGTGTCTTTACATTCAACCCGTGATCGTTAGGCAACTTCTTTATCATAACTGTGCAGCGGACGTGCAATATCCTCAGGCGAAGCTACATTCCTATATGCTTTTGGCGGAGGTATGTGAAAGAACAATTATTGTACCAAATATTTCTAATGTACCAAACAAAGCCAATTACGGAGTATTTATTCAATGAAACGAACTATGTAAAATGAAATGCTTGTGTAACCAATGGCAAGGCTATAGTCAGCGGTTATGTAGCTTAGCATTGACCCGAATTCTGTTCCAGCGATCATAAGTGAATTTGCTGGTGACAAAAATGACCTCTGGGCGGGCTACTGGTCCCCCCATTTCATTAACATTATTTATCATAATGTGATTTTCGGATGTACAGGTTGAAACAGCAGTACATATTACTGTATGAGGCATGTGTGCCAAGTTCCATTCCCTAATTGGTAAGTTACTTTGGCATTTGCAGATTCTCATACGAATTTGACGGTAGAGTTTATGGATCTTTATAGCATTCAAAAGGTAAATCAATACAAGGACTATACATATGTCATTTGAAATAATATTAAAGAAAATGTAATTTCAAATAACATAAATTAATACTTTCTATATAGTAAATAGACTAACTAAAAGTATAGTTTTGTCTAATGTATGCGTAATTTAATTGATTTATGCGTTAGGAAAACCTATATGGTAATTTATATTTATTTGCTTCCTGTGACAGTTACTTTTTGCAGAGCTTTAGTGTCCTCACGGTTCTAATGAAGTTCAGCACAATGACTGCTATTTAGAAAAAAGAAAGCTGTTTTCACCATGACCAGCAATTGACACAATTATTTCATACATTAAGTTAATTATTATACTAAACTAATCCGAGTACTTTTGCTTCCTACTTCTCTGTAAGTTTACGGTTTAATTCCCAAGAAGTATTTTTCTATAAAAATACTCATTCAATAATAGATTGGTGAGAGTAGGAATACTAACATTAAAAATTATAATAATGAAGGTGACAAACTTTTGGATCATTCTGTAGTTATCTGCACTACTACACTCTGCAAACTGAATTTTCAGGTAGCTATGTAAGCTACCTATTATAAATGGCACACATTTACAAAACTCCTGTTATTTGGAAGGAAAGGACTAAGTTCGTACAGAAGGTAAAGCATAAAGTATTGATTTTGCTCATATTTAGAGACGTCATATGGAAGCTGAGAGTTCACTTGTAAAATTGGTGGTATGTGCTCCTTAATGAGATCGTGTCCGTGTGTGTATACTATGTCCGCCATTCCAGGAGAGTGTAGTTTATTGAGCGAGCGGGAGAATACACTACTAAATTTAGACCCACCTTCCCTCCCCTGGAGTCCGCTGGACCAAACCTTCCTACTGCTAACAAGTACGATGTATGGTGATTAATCGTCCTTCAGCAAGAGATGTAGAAACACAAGTGCAGAAGTAACTCGCGCTGTAACAGGTGGGCCCGATATTCGCCAGTAAAACTGCACTGTCTGTTTACTGCTTGATATATCACATTCTCTGGGGAACTTGGCAGCAAGCGCATTTCATCACGCGCGAAGTCTATACCAACCAACCTGCTTTGCATGTCTTAACACGGAAATGCTACTCCAGAAACTTCCAGAACATAGTCATTAACAGAAAAAAACTGATAAAATAATTAGCGATAACGGTTCTATTCTTTGCGCTTTTGCTTCCTCCATATGTGCGCTTGAACAAAGATGTAGGTTCCAAATAGATGATTTTTGAAAACACATTCCATTTCATATTTTTTAGAATTCTTTAAGGACTCTTTGGATGAATTAGTGAAAGGCTAAATAAGCTATCCATATTAAAATGATTAAAAAACAACTATGTACTCGTATAATTTTACTTCTGTGGTATCATTCTGGCGATATATTGAATGAAATGATCAATTGGGAAAGGATCTATTTTAAAGGAAGCGTCCCCCATTAGCCATTGTTGTGGCCTGAGTAAAATCTAAACCACATAGGTTAGAAAAAATGAGCCTTGTCTAAGAGCGTAGGTACGAAGTAAAATAGTTTTTTTTTCCTAGCACGTTTCCAAACATTGTTACTAATGTAAATATTGCTACCCTACTTGTAAAAATGCATTTAGAATTTAGCTATTGCGGAACCCATAGCTGCTTTGTAACAGATTTAATGAATGCAAAATTCTTCTAAGTCCTGCTCGATGAGCAGCGCTATTTACGAGCTATCCAGCACTGCAGCAGTTGTGTTATACGGCATCACTCAAGACGCTGACTACCAAGTGTGTTCCGTTAGCTCTGTGGCAGTGTGTGCAGTGATGTCATGCTCTTAGTGCTATTTCGTCTCCCGGCATGAAGCATTTTTTTTAATGCTGATGTAATAATCAAATAAACTTCGTTATCTTAGTGTTTCACTCATATTTAGGAAATGAGTAGAAAAACTCTGAGAATCAAATTCCTAAATGCTCCCCCTCGGCGCGATTGCTTTACATGATAGCTGAGAGGGGAGACTTGATATGACTTTCTGTTTTTTGACTATTATAACATTCTAAACCAGCCAATACTGTTCACCTACCTCTCTTAAAAATAAACAATTGCCCCTGTTGGACCAAATTTAGAATTTTGTCATCCCACTATTAGAGCTAACACCTGGAAGTCAAAAAATAGTTTTCCCTAGAGCCAAAACTGTCCCTCAAACTGTTTAGAACAATCATTTTAAGTCGAACTGATATATTTTTGTAGCTTTTATTTAAAAAAAAACAAAGTGTTCAGGTAAATACATATGTATAATCATACAAACTATTTATGAGTATATCCGGCTGGTGCAAGAATGCATGCCTATGTTAAGCTCCAGAGTTGGACAATAATACATAGTTAGGCTTATGTTGTCATGGGTTTGTTAAATCACTGTTGAAGTGCATACAGCTAACAAGGGGGAACATCTCCTACTTCTGCTTCATCTTCTTTTCACAACCTTAACACACGCTCTGAAACCGAGCACATACTCTTATTTCCATTGCATCGAACATCACTTTATAATTATCACTCACAGTAACCGCTTCCCGTCTCTGGAATGCATTGCCACGGGATTCAGAGACTGCCAAACTTTAGAAGCATTTCATAGGAAATTATTTATTGTTATTATAAATAATGGAATACTCTAAATTTAGATTCTTTATGTTACAATACAAGTATTTATCAGTTTTATTCTGCTCTATAATTAGTAATTCTATTGTTTTAATTCTTATTGTTATCACTATTATAAATGTTCCTATCTCCCTCATAGTATTGTTAGGGTTTGTAATTTTATGTTTTGCTCGTATATTTATTTTCATGATTTACATAGGTTGATATGTATATAAATTGTCATTGTTAGTCCTTGCTTTATTATTATTGCTCTTTTTATTTTTCTTCTTAAGTGTATGTTTTTCATTATTCATTTTATTGCCCTTATTTTGTATTAGCATACATTCGTTTATCTACTTCATGTTTTACATTGATTTATATGTGTAGTGTAATGTTATCGTTAATGTCAATGTTACGATTGTAATATTGTAGATATTGTCATTATAACAGTGTACGAACTTGTTATTGTTATTTGATTGGTAGACAAAAGGCATAAAGGCCCTAGCTCTGTCAAATTAAATAAATGAATGTTGTAAGCAAGAAAATGCATTCTGTTATTGCAAGAGAAAGGCTATGAAGGTAGGTGAGAACAACGCCAAAAGCGGGTTCTTACTTAGTCCCATACAAATAACAGTAGCGTTTAAATGGAAAGGGTTATGTGGAGCAGCAGATGAGATGTGAGTGTTAACAAAACGTTGCAAATTCCCTATATACATGTCATTCTTTCTCACTCGTATGTTTAGAGCAGCGGTTCTGAATCTTTCCTTGACCGCGTTCTCGTTTAAAGATCTCTCGCTGTCATGGAGATGTTTAACTCATAGTTAAATTCCTCATTGCTGGTTTACAAAATTTAAAAACAAAATGATAAATGCAATATATTTAATTATTTACTCTTTAACTATGTACATACTTATAAAATATCAATAATTATAAAAATAGCTAATATTGCACTCAAAAAGAATATAAAACGCATACAATATTATTTTTGTTAATAATTAAATTGATTGAAACATTATTCGTCAATTTTATACCTAAATAAGCTTTTATTACAAGTCACGAAGAAAAAAGTTCTGATTCAACGTTTTCCAAATGTTTCAATGCTTATTTATTTAGATAAATGAGGTCAGAGAATGTTTTTTCACACAAGTTAATTGTTTCCAAAGCCATTAGTACTTTCATGGCCTTCTCTGATATTCCGCAAAATCTAGGTGGGCAAGCCACAACCTACGCAGTTTGCTGCCGAATGTTAAGGGCTGTTATCAGGGAAACTATGACGATACATATGAGTGTTTGGCGTAGTCCACATTTACGGCTTACCTATTTAAAAGCTCTCTTCGGAACAAACAGTCCCCTTTGATTTGATTCTAATTTACTTTACCTGAATAAACACATATTGTAAATCTGTACAGTATTCCTTTTCTCGTAATTCATGTTTTTTAATCTTTACGTTCAAGGAAAAGTGCTGCCAAAAGTATTATGTTTTCTGGATTCCCGGAAGTCCTTGGACCACAATTTAAAAAATCTAGAGCAATGACAAGTATACTGATTAGTTGTTTTGCAACCTAATAATAATAATAATAATAATAATAATAACACAAATATTTATATCTATACTCGTACATACAATAGTTACTATTAATTGCTCTTTTGCCCAGAAGATCTGATTTGTCATCAGTGTACTTTTTATCGGGATGTAGCTCTTGGCTGCCACTGTCTTTACCTCTAACACATCTTCACTGGTTCTGAAAATTTGCAGTGCGCCGTGGATGACAGGAATACCAAAGTGAATCTTTCTACGTGATTATACACTTCCCTGTGAAAAAAGTTAAGATAGTTCTTTGCGCAAAAAGCTGGTAGCTTTTTAACTTCAGCTTTTCAAAGCGTACAAGTGATAAATAATTCATAAAAGAATTACCTGAAGCCAAACATAATATAATGCTGGTAATTTACATTATTATATTACCTACAGTCTGCTGTTATGTCTTATTTCAACATATGATGCTTGACCATCATATTATGACTTTCGACCTCTCCTGCATTCATTTTAACACCGTCATGATGCATTGTATTATTATGAATATTTTTGTTAATACTATTAACTATATTACATACCACATTTAAAAAAAAACTTTGATATGAAAAATTGTGGGGAGAAAGGTAAATAAATGTGCTGTTTTGCGCTCATTTCTTCATTTCCAATAAACGATAAACATTCCTTTCCTCTCCTTTTTCCTTACTTTGCCAGCTCAATATGGTGTCATATGTGTACTTGTTGACCATTGGCTGAGCAAATTGTACATTGGTGAAATCAGGGGTTGCTCCCATGCTGGGTGACAACTTCACTTGTCTTTGTTCCGCTTCCTTGGGCACATAGCAAGGGCTTGTTAGGTCCGGTGACTTCTTTGTAACCTACACCCAGGGACTCAGGTAGAATGTATCTTAAATATATTTTTTTTAAAGTTCAAGACATTTTTAAGTAAGTTTAATGTTCCTTGTTATAAATTTTCATTTGTAAAGCCAAGGTATTAAATGGTAATTCAGTCATAGCATTAAAGTCTTTGGTTCTATATTAAATCAGAAGGCGCTATGACATTTGTAATTGAATATTGGTTTGTAATAATTTAATTAATCAATATGTGGTAATTGTGGCATACATTTGAACATTTAATGTTTGAAATTTAAAGATTCTAATGTAACGGTTTCAATTATGTATTGCTGATATACATTTACATTAATTGCATATTTATGTGGTTGATTGCTCCACCACAATTTGTTGTTATTTTAAAATTAAATTCTTTTACACCTGTTATATATTATTAATTCATTGTCAGAAATTGATATTGTTTTTTTGCATTATTTTAATTTGAAAATTCTTCTCCCGTGCTGCTGAGTTACCTTTCCATGGACATATACTGGGCAAGTTCTTCCTTATACTTTCAAAGCTAAAACTTGTTTGACATTAGCGGGATGGTGTGGAACTCAGATTATTAAGCTATTTTACTTGAGACATAGTGCAAAAAGGAAGATAATGACACATGCATGTACTTATTTCTTCTTTTCTTGCATTTTTCTTACAATTCGTTTCATATTTGCTGGAAATATACTTAACAATTAAGTTTTCTACAAGATATAATTTTTAATATTCGGTGAAATAAAACAAACACAATTGTTTGTGTACATCAACAAACGTTTATACACCCTTTTACAAAAAAAAAAAAAAAAAAAGAGTCCTCTCTTGAACGCAAAATTCTTCTAAGTTCTACTCGTTATAGCGCGCGGTTCACAAGATACCCAGGAGGTTGTATAGTCACTGCAGCAGTTATGTTATATGACATGTACAAGACACTGACTAGTATGTGTGTTCTGTTAGCTCTGCGGCAGAGTGTGCAGTGATGTCGAGTTAAGAGCCCAGGTTTGGCTCACGGCATGAATCATTTTTTTTATTAATAATAAAAATTTGTAATAAATTATGACAAATTAGTTTCGTAATATTGTTTCCCATACACGGCACAATTTATCGTTATATATGTATATGTTATAATATTTCTTTCAGTATTAATTTGTTCTATTTAAATGCAATATTAATTTAATGTTTACGCATATGCAAGGATGACAAATAACTGCTTATGGGCATAGATTCAAGAAGCCTGGGATGTTATAGCCTTCGTCCACACTACTGTAGAAATCGGACATTATCTATGCCCCAAAGATTGAGGGCAGTTATACATGCTAAGAGTTCACACACGATATCAATGTGTTTATTTCTAGGGGTTTTTACTTTATAAAAAAACTTTTCTGTCCGTGTATTTATTTAATTATTTATAAAATGTTGGTTTGTGATTACTTTTTGTTTGTGCATAGATGATGTCATAAAACTCAAATGATACATTAAAATATATGATGTTCTATATATGGAGCTTACGGAGAAGAGCAATGCCTTCTAAATGGCTCTGTTACTGTACCCTAACCTTTTCTTTCTCTTTCCAGATGTTTTTGATTGTGATCATTACGTTTACTGCCAAAACACCTACTGCAGTGTGCACTCGCTGTATGCACGTGTGAATACAGAGTTTACGAGTGCCCCCAAAGTTTTCTCCGATCGTTACGCAGAATTTGGCAATGGCTTATTTTTTTGTCAAAGGGTGTACGTATTACCATTTGCGAATTTTTTTAGTTAAAGTTCATTACAAGATCACTTCTCCAATGTTTCCCTAATTTCCATTCTGACGTTTGTGGGATGTTCAATAAGTAATGGAATATTTTATTCTGAAAGCTATCCCTTGTAGTTTCACATCCCTCCGCTAGATTACACTGATGAAGGTTTTTTTGTTTGTTTTTATTTGGTTTATTTATTGATGCTCTTTAATGTCTTGGGTCAATAGCGTTCCATTCAACTCAGGACGTGAAATGACCGATAAATTTGGCTCAGAGGCCTCTTCTTTCAGGCTTGAGGTTCTTTTTCATGCCGTAAACTTACGATATGGGATCCATGGCTTTACTTCCCTTCAGAAGGAAACCAAACTTATGATGTTTACGCCTGAAAAAATCCCCGCCGGGATTGAACTCGCAATCTTGGGTTTATGAGGCAAGTATGGTAACCACTAGACTACCAGGTCCGACTGATGAAGTTAGATTTGAAGATTTTGTCTGTAAGAGATGTGCATATAAACAAAGAGCAGTTATTTAATGACATCAACAGTCAGAGAAACTTTTCACCACAAGCAGGTTGAAGCAATCTCGCTGATCATCTATTCGCAGATAGGTGTCTGCACAATTTATTCATACCTGTAAATGGAAGATGCCAATATCACGTGTTACTATCGGCAATGTCAACACAAGTATATATCAAAATGTTCAAAGAGTTATGCAAAACATTCTCGAGCCTTTGCGTATCATAAAGAACGGAGAATCTATTTAAGAGTTACTTGCGTGTTACGCGGTTGAAATTGACGGTTTCATGTCCAGAATCGTAACGAGAGATTTAACATGGAGACTGGAAAAAACACCATGGAATGGCATACAGAACTACCATTAAAAAGTTAAGAATAAAAGCTATGGTCACTTTCTACAGAGATTCTATAGGGATTAGATTGATCGAGCTATTGTCATGTATTAAAATGGGTAATCCTGAAATAAAATCCCTAACTCTTAAAGAAACGGTTCCAGCGCACCCATTCTCAACTGGTGTGAGCGATTTTTTTTTTCTTCACCGAGTTACACATAAGTGTGCGCATTCGAGAAGAGATCAACTTGCTATTTTTGATCGTCTAAAACATGCAGGAGATTTGACAACGACCAAGTCATAGCCGCAGTACGAAGTCAACGAGAGATAGGCCTACTGAGTGACATGGCAACGACATTCAGGTTCTTGACATCTAGGTAGCACAGAGCCATAGATTTTCAAGAAGATTATGTTGAAAAATACCACTGTGTAGTAGTCTTAGAATAGAGAAGATGACACTGATGTTAAAGGCTCTCTGATAATGGAAAGAAAACGTTGTATTATTTATTGGAAGTCCATCTTATTTTAAGTTCACCCTCTGTAATATGCGCACAGCTTAAATTTGTAATAAATTTTGGTAGTGCCCTATTGAATATAAATCGCAATGTGGTAGAGTTATATTGATACAACCTGATGTTTCATTTGTTAATAATTATAAACATACATGGCAAAAAATATCCTCCCCGTAAACTTTTTTTTTTTTTTTTTCATTTGAACGGCCATACTATTGGAGCATACAACTTTGTAGGCTACCCCGGGATGTTTTTGGCCAGACGCAAGGAGCTGTTGGCATGGAAACTTCTTTTTTTTAAATTGTTGAATCGAACTTTTCCATTAAGCGACGCTGGAGTCCTGGTGCAGAAGAGAAATCTTATGGGACAAATGTATATAAATCATAAATGATAAATGTGCCTCGATGCAAAACACTGTAAAACTGGTGGATGGCGGCCAAAAATCGTATTTTGAATAGGTACAAAAATCCCTCTCGCTCCACTCTCACCAGAATTCACTAAAAAGTATAAACGTCCATCTATTGTCAAGGTATCATCAGGACCTTCCAAGTTGGTAGTAGTAAGGACATCTAGTTTTTTTCTGTGACTGGAAGAAGGAAAAGTTAATATCTTAAAACAGCGCAACGTCGTATTTGTTATTCATGGAAATATATTAACAAGCGTAGTTTATAGTGAGAAAAGAGAGACGGGTGACGGTGCAGTTAAGCAAATTACGGGAAAATTTAAAGGTAATATAAGCCTGAAACTATTTAATTTCACATTTTTAATAGTGTTTAACGCCCGTTTACACTATTCAGGCATCACAGGCGGTGACACTGATGATACATGAAATTAAATGATATATTGGGAAAGGCTTTTTTTTTAAAGAAGGAAGCGTTTCACGCATAAGTTTAGGGTACCTCTCCGGCATTTTCCATTTATGAGGACTGAGGAAAACCTGCAAAAAACCTCAATTAGGGAGAACGGTCCTGGTGGGAATCGAACCCCAGAACTCCCGCTCACGAGTCCGCGGCTTAACGACCTCGGGCACCTTCGAATAAGATGCTTGCTTTTAAATAAAGCTGATACAGTAGCCTCAGTGAACTAAATTTTAACGTGCCACACACAAGTCTTGGAAAGACAGGTGAAAGTAATGCTTGGGGCAAAGTCTACTGTTGAGTAAATCTGCTTGTGACGGCTTCATTAGAGCCCTACTGAAATCACGGCAACTGAGAACATCATTCACAACAGAGAGTTTGGAATTATTTTTAGTTAATGCTAAATAAGAATTGCTTGAATATTTTTGTTTATTACTTTCGTAGGCGTTTAATAAATGTTTTGGAATTACTAATATTTTTGTTGGGAAAGGCAAGGTCAAAAAGAAAACGTTTATTAAGTTAACTATGAACAGTTTATAATAAACTGCTATTATATTTTTCCCTTTTTACTTTTGTTGTAATCTTCATATCATATTTTAAACACTTTAAAACTTGATTTTTACGTTCTACTAAGAATAACTTTAAAATATTAACGTTTTTATCATCACATTGACATTTTATGAAAATGATCGGCAATTAACTTTTATGAGAAAACAGCGGATAAAAGCCTTACATATGCAGTGATATAAAAATAGGACTCCGATCAAAAGGTCGCTTACATACAATGTGGCTGCTCACAATAAGATTTTTCAATTGCAGCATATTGCAATAAAACTTATTTAAGACATTTATAATGATTTTTCTGATGTTTTTATTTGTAATTAGCAATTAGTGTACCTTTCAGTATATTATATACCATCATGACTATTTTTGGACTGCCATAAAGCCCATCGGTTTTAAAACTAGCGCTTGAAATTCATTGGCCTATGAAATTTAACACGCCAGAGCTATAGCAAAACTTCAAAATTAATCTGCTTTGTTGGAAATTAATTTACCCGCAAGCGCTGTAAAAGTTCTGCAGCGAGAAAAATTAAACTCGTCCTGGCTAAGTGAGTTTATTACGCGCAAGTTTAAGGTAGAAACTTTTGTTTCTCATTTCGTGCATTTTAGTTGCCTTGCTGAACACCGAAGTTATAACCATGATTAACACGGAAACGTAGGCCGCTGATTTTTTTGGAAGATGCAGAAATTTCCATTCGAAATAAAGTCACTAAATTCAAAGATTTCAAATTAATGGGAAGATATGGGAAATCGAATATATGGGCATGTCTTATTAAAACGGTTATTCTAAATCATATTTTGAAAGTGAAGCTCACAGGTCAGCAGTAATAAGAAACCATAAAGTGGTGTGAAAATAATATTTTCAAATAATAATCATAGTATTCTAATTTCACAAACACTAACATATGTTCAGAAGAATTGCATTGCTTTTGGCTTTAAGGAGTGTTTGCTGTAAACGTAATTATTTTCAAAAAAAATATACGGAACTTATTTAATAAATATAACTTATCGTCAATAATTTACATTTATTATAAACATTTAAAACAAAAAAGTTAAAACAATTTGTGATACACGATGTAAAAACATTACAATGAAAAGGTTAACAACAAACGATGGCAAAATGCATTGACATAGGCAATTAGATTTAGTTCCAAACAGAAGGGTTAGGCCTAACCGTCACTACCACCAGCAAGAGAAAGGTCCAGTAAGACAAGAAATGTTTAAAAGTGTACAGATTCCTTACACAGATTTCAAGATCACCAAGTTTTTCTATCGTTCTATCTCTCTAGATTCTCTCTCCTTGTCTACCATCTACATGCTCGACATAAGCTCCATACTAAATAAAAGATTTTGCTACTTTAACAATATGCTGAGGTTTAAGTAGCAACCTTCAAATTTAAAATCGCGAGAGATAACGTTTCCTGTTACATATCATTTGTATAATTTTCATTCCTTTTGTATCGTTAGTCCCGCAGGGAATATTTTGTCATTTGGGGGCTTGGGATAAGTTTCGTTCCCTTATTCATTCCAAATGAATTTTCAGTTTGCACTTCAAGATATAACACGTTCCTCATGAAAGAATTGTAGGATATATTTGATTCCTGATTGGATAAAGTTGTTAGGGAGAAAATACTCTACGTTGGATGTGTACTTTGAATTTAATATTTACGTTCATACCATCATATAAACGATTCAGCCTGCAATTTCATCCTCATCATAACATTTCGAATAATTTCACTGTTTCCATCTATATTACCAAACAAAAATGTGTTATAATATGTACATTATAGTGTCACTTCATCATAAAATAAATTACTTAATTAAACAACAAACGCAACATAGATAATACAAGATTGTAAATAAATTTAATTAGCAGATTTTCTGTAAAACGGACCCATTAGTGAAACCTTGATTCAGTTCTCTAAGATCTGTTATAGTTCTGATGTTCTTTCAGCAGTCAATTGCCTAAAATGAGAAAATCTGGGTTATGGAAATAAACCAAAGTTTCAGTTTTTTCAAGTACGAACGCTTAGAAAATAGAGGCTTCTTATAGCTTTGATTAAGCATATCCAGTACAAAGCTAAAAATATACAAAAAAATCACTGTTCATCACATATTCTGTAATTATTTTAAAACTCTTATTTAAACGGACCAGTGTAGAGAGTGACACTTTTAAAAATATTCGTTTGCAAGTCAGCCGGACATTGACTCGATCCCGCCCTACCTCTTCGTGAACCCAAGGCGTGGCATACGTTAGGTACTATACCGGGAACGGAAAAACATTGAGCAAAAAATTGTAGAGTAGAAAGACGGTACTAAACTAAGCATTTTGAAAATGGAACAAGGGATTGCGGAAGCTTTTTTTATTGCGCTACATGCGTCAACATTAAATCCGTCATGTTAAGAGTCTCGGGTTGTGAAACTTGTTTGTGGCGTGGTAGATGTGAACAAAATGCAGTCGATGCAGCAACGTGTTTGAAGCCTACCGGATGGTACGTTATACCAAACGATCGTTCTTAAAATTGAGCAAAATTTATGGTTCCAACATGACGACGCCCCTGCACATTTTCCACTTGCAGCTCAAAATCACCTAAACACAACATTTGGTAACAGATGAATCGGGTGCGGTGGATGAACGCGGTGACCGCCATGGTAGATTAATTAACTAAGCGCATGTAATATTTAGCTTCTCATTGTGTACCTGCATTCATTAGTTGAGACAGTGCGTATGATTTGCATTTAATTTTGACTGGCAAATGAAAATGTTTCATTACGCCAGATTTCAATTATGATCATTCAGCGCCAGTTATTATAATGCATCTGCAATGTTCCTAACTTCAAAATGCTTAATTTGCTACCTTTCAGTTCTACAATTTTCTGCACATTGTTTTTTCGCACTCTGTATATTAACTAAGATAATTAATCTTTCTCCCAGGTGCTGGAAGTATTGTCTTTTTGTCTATTTTCTGTGACATACATATACCAAACTACCACTTAAACTTCAGCAATTCCACTGCATTAATACATTTGTCTGTTCGAGTGTTTTCTAAGAATTCCTCAATATGTGAGAATTAGTTGCAGTGTTTCTTAGTATAGCTATCACAAACTGTTGCATATACAGAACGACCAGGCGGCCATAAACAACTACTGTTAATTCTGCAGACAAATATACGGCACCATTTCGCAATGGATGAATTAGCAGCTATGAGCTTCTTGAAGCATTATTTTCATCAGAATAAAGGAGATATCAATACAGTGTGCATGATAGTTTCGTAAGATTATGCGTGTTATATGTCACAGATGACATTTCTGCATCTAATGTCGGAAGCAGAACTATGTAATACATAATTTTAAACGGTGAAACATTGAAAGGAGATGGTGGTCATGTCGACTTGAAAAATCTCTTAAGTTAATTCTATATGAGGTAAACATTTTTGTTTCACGATGCTGTTCCATTTTAATTTTCATTAATTAACAGCAAATTCATATTATAAAAGAAAAATTTTGATAGCTTCTACTTATAGTAAATTCTTGACGCTTTACATGTGGCAATAATACTCTTGACGCTTTACATGTGGCAATAATACTGTAATGTAGTGGTACGCATATATGGAAATAAATACGTAAATTTAACCGTAAATTAATAAATAAGTGGATGTAATCAATGCAAATAACAGTCAACGTCTCTGTAGGTCTTTCTCACTCTGCTATCTCCCTAAACTGAGATCAACGCAGATTAAATATGATTGAATTTGTGATTGGAATTTTAAATTCATTACGCCAGCCAGCGACATGTAGGGTCATGTTAATCATGCACAGTATTATCTGCCGGCTTGCTTCGGACGCCACTAGCAATTATTTTGGTCGCTCACTACAAATATGACACATGACCCGAATAAAATTAAAACTAAATTTAGGACATTTTAGCTATCAGTAGCAATGATGAGAGTATCTAAACGAGAATGAACACTTCTCTGATAATAGGTAACGTTACGATTTCAGTGTGATCGAACACCAGGTTTTGAATGTTATCTAGTGAATGCTTATAAAAACTGTTTGTTACTTAATTATTGACTAGCAGAGTATCTCAAAATGGTGTTTATTTAAGTTATAATCACAAAATTTAGCTTTAAATAACTGCTATTTAGATAAGTGTTACACTAACTCTTGGTCTTGAATTTTCTACTTTATGTTTCAAATTAATGAACGTAATACATGGAAATTTGAAATGGACTAACTTTGGCATACAGGAAGCATGATTACGAAAGGAAATGCATGGCAGCGCTTCTCTTGTGCATGCGCGCCATGCATACCCATGATATGTTCACTGTCTCCGGCCTTTACATGAAGAGTTAAGAAATTCGATAAAGAAGAAGAAGAAGAAGATGATGATGATGATGATGATGATGATGAAGAACAAAGTGATTCACGAAAGAAGATGCGTAGTAATTTTTTAACATGTCTATGGTCAAATAGAAACAGAAACTCCAAAGGAAATAGCAAATCAAAAACATCGCCATAAAGTACAATGAGTACAATAGCGATTTTGGAAAACTGGAAGAGAGAGAAAATCATAATACAGAAGAAGAGAAAGATGAAGACAACAGCAACAGTAAAGATGTCATAAAATTGAATTCAAAACAAAGAAAGATTATATTCAACTCAAACCACTGCTGATGACAAGAGGATTGCAAATATAAACCGGATATATGCAGACTTCCACGTCAAGGTACAGCTGAGTCGACTTCAAGAGCGAAGAAGTTTAACAGCTGCCTTGCGGCACGTCACGAGCAAGTTACATGAAAACGGCGACTCGATAATTTTTCCTGTACCAGACGCTATCGACCGCATCAATTTAAAATCACAAAACATTTCTAAGAATCCAATTGAATTACCAAAAACATTAAACGCAGTTTTTCTAAGAAGGGATGATAACTTGAAGGATGACGAAGTGTATAAACATTTTGTTTTGTGTTATGGCAGAATTGTTTTTACATAAAACAAAGCTGGCCCGTTAGGCACAAATCAGACATGACGGTATAAACAATTAAAAAAATAATCGAAAAAACGAATCCATAAGACCATGTCTTCTTCAATGCCAAAGCATTCCGCAACACACCTTCCAAAACCAAATATTTCTCCACAAACCAAACAAACGTAAAAATAAACGTTTCAACCAGGGAAATAATCCACTCGGCACTTTCATAAAATTCGGTAGGAATGCAAAACCTAAATCCAAATAAAAATGAAAAAAAATGAAGAAAGAAAAGAATAAAAGAGAAGAGAAGACTAAAGAAGTAAGTGATTCATTTAAAAGAAAAAAATGGAAGATTATGACAAGTTTAGAATAATTAAAATTGGACACGTAAACACCTATAGAGGTAAACAAGTGGCGTCGGAATTAAAGAAAACTGCAGAAGAACTGATATTACATTTATTATGCATTCAGAAACCTTATTTCTTTAAAGGCAAAGTAGTACATACACCAGTAAGAGCACGGATAATAAGTCATGGAGAAAATCCTATGGCAGTAATTATAATATGCGTATAACCGAAATGTACAAATAGTTAATATAACACAATTAGGAGACCCACACACAAACTGTACTGAAGAAGCACATGACAGTGGTAAATTTATTTTAACAAATCAATACTTTCAGTACAACCATCTGATCGATCCATATATAGCAAAAATAAAAGACCTCAATAACACATTTACAATTTTTGAGCAAATTTTTACAAGCGATTGTAATGTCAAATCTGACTGGTGGTATAGTAATATCAAAGATGAAAGAGGAGAAAAATTGGAAGAAAATATTTCTGAACTAAATCTAACTATAAAAAATCAACGCAACAAAGTTCCTACTTTCGAAAAAAGACCAGGTGTTACTGCTAACATTAACATACCTATATGTAACTTAAGTGCGTCAAGACATGATCACTAGTGATCATGGATTAATCTATTTTGATGCTTATACACGAAAACCAAAATTTAAAGAATGCAGAGGAGAGAAAATATACAATTACAAACAAACAGAATGGAATCTGAGACAGAAATTTGAAAACTCAAAATTACAATATGAAGGATAGTTTATTGATAAGGATGCCAATAATCGTGCCCAAACAATACGATAAGCGATAGATAAATCTGTTCCCACAACCAGACCCAAGAAATACTATGACACTATTTGGATGGACGCACTGGAAGAAGCAAAGCAAGGAAATTAAGAATTTATCAATTATCGGTCATTGTGGACTAAAAGGAGAGAAACCTATATGAATATAGAGAAGCAAAAAGAAATATGAAACCACTATAGAACAAACTAGGAAAAACTCATGGAAAACTTTTGTAGAAAAATATTTAGACACCAATATATGGGGAATGCTCTATAAAAGTATTGTGGAAAAATTTAATAAACCAGAAATTCTGAACACACTAAAAAGAGACAACGAATAAATGATATATTGGAAAAACTCGGTAAATATTCTTTTGGATAAGTTTCTTCCCCAGGATGATAAGAGTATGGATAATATGCTGCATATTTTGCATATTTAAAAAAGGCTAGGTATGAACACCATATACAGATATAATAGACCAATCTGCCCTTTTTATATTTTTGAAATTAAACTAGCTATAAATAAGCTAATAAATCGGCAGATCCGGATGGTTTAACCAATGAAGTCCTGATAAATTTGGAAGATAAAATTAGTCCATTCCTTCGACTTTTTAATGACTGTATATGAAAAGAGCACTTTTCCAATTGCTGAAAAGCAGCAAAAGTCATTAACTTAAAGAAAAATGCCGACAAGGATCCTAAGGAGCCGAAATCATACTACATGCCCCTAAAAAGTAATCTTAAAAGAGACCCATGTACAAAATAAAAATATAAGACGCCAAAAAGAAGAAAAATATTTCAGAATTTATTTAGACATCAAATTAAACTTTAGGAAATATACTGAATATGTACAAAAAATCCGAAAACGTTTGATGAAATTAAATAAGTACGTTAAATTTTAAAATTCCATTAAACACCATAACAACATACCATGCCAGCATTTTTGCTTCAATAATGACTCACGGAGCAGGGTCTGGCTTTGAGGATGAACGATGTACAAATAAAAATTCTGCTTAGATGATCACAAAGAGAAGTTTTGTTAAGATTTACTGGGGCATTACACACTTTACCTATCATAGCCCGTCAGTCCTGGTGGTATAGTGGTAACCATACTTGCCTGCTAAACCCAAGATCGCGTGTTCGGCCAGGATCGATGTGATTTTTCGGGCGTAAAACTAAGTATGGCTTCCTTCGGAAGAGAAGTAAAGGCGTGGGCCCTGTGTCGTACATTTAAGACACGAAAAAGAACCTCAGGCCTGAAAGAAAAGGTCTCTGAAGAAAATTTGAATTGAATGAGACGCTGATGATCTGAGTTGTTAAAGAGCGTCCATAAATAAACCAAATCAACAACAAACAATTATTATAACCCTTTTAGTAGTTATAGGAACATAGCCAATTGATTTATTAATTAAATTAAGAGGATCTGTTTATTGGTCGAAGAAAGGTAGCTTGGAGAAAGGAAATTTAATAATTGGCGGTCGTACAACAACTTACAGGAAATAAAACATAGACTAAAAGTACAATGACAGGCAGGAGAACTTTCAATTTATTTAACAACATATTTGAGAGATTAAACCTAAACTTTATGCAGCCTACCAAAGGTATGAGACCATTACCTTACAGGCAATGAACCTTACAAAACTCATTGGACAAAAATTAACAGAATACGGGAAGATGTATGTAGACTTTACAAAATATAGAATGACCCAGAGCATGTATTATTTGAATGTAGAGACATGTTAAATGGCTACCAGGGGGCACACATGCTCAAATAAAAAGCCTATATAAATTCCTTGAGCAGGCTGCACTTAAAATAAATACTCAAAATATAGCACTGGAAAAGTGATGCCGCAAGAATAGATAATAAGAATTAATGAAGAAGAAGAAGAACGCAACGAATACAAAGACAATTCCAAAACACAACTTACTTTGCAAGAATAAATAATGTACAAGACAACTTTTATTAATCAATAGTAAGAGACTGGTAAAAGAGAAGATGAAGGTGTGGAAGAAGGGAGTGATATAAGAGAGGAAGATATGAACTTATATTAGACGGGAATACTTTTGGACTACAACCGAAAGAAGAGAATGAGGGGAAGAAGAATTTTACCTATAAGTGGTGGAAACGAAAAATGACACAAATTTCAAGAGAGATTTTGGACGAGTATAGAAGAATGAGAGGAGGGACAAAGAAAAGAAAAAGAAAAAACGCGAAAAACAAACAGGGGGATAGAAGAAAACAGAGAACAAAACATCGAAGAAGAAGAAGAAGAAGAAGAAGAAGAAGAAAGAAGAAGAAGAAAGAAGTATAAGTGATTGCGTAGTAGAAGTATATAGAGGAAGATTGAGTTGGAAGATACAAGTTATGGCACCGGCAAGAAGAAGGAAGAGTACAGGAAAAACTCAGTTGGAAGATGCAAATTATGGGACCGGGAAGAACATGGAAGAAGGAAGGTAATAGAAGAAGATTAAGTGAGCTGGAGGATGTAAGCAAACATGCTTTTCTTAGATAGGGTGAGGGAGGTACTGGTTACGCACCTTACCGTTTGGTTTCCGGTGGAACATTTTAGCATAGGTAGTTTGGGGCTACCAGCGAATGGTTATGTATATTGGCTTTCAACAGTGTTGTAATTTTGTTTAATTTAATACTTTTTTAATTTTTTTGTTTTGATTAATTTATTGTTTGATAGTCAAACGTTCCATTTTATTTTAAATTATATCTTTGTTTTGTTTATATAATTATACATTTAATTTGTAAAATTATTTTGTGTAGTGGGGAGAAAGAAATTTAATAAATGATAAACTTTTAAAATGCACGGTTCCGGCATACGTAACAAGGTGCTAGGACGGAGTATTGCAGATTTTATTTTATTTTATTATTTTGTCTCTGGCTACAGTGTAAAGCATTTGGCTTACAGTACAGTATAAGAGTGCAAAGGAAAATTATTGTGCAATTTACGTTTCGAAAACATCCTACATTCAGTATATAGTGAATAAAATGGAAACTATGAAACTATGAAACTATTTTTGGAGGTTCCCTAACGAGGATATCTAAAACTGCCAGAAGCAACTGTGCGGTGTTAAATATATAGAAAATAATAAACTTGAACACTCTGAAAAACATAAACGATGCAACCAGGATTTTTACAGATTTTCGAAACTTTCCTGTGCATTGCTCATCGTGGAGTTGTGCATGTTGAATTACGAGAGCTGTTCAATAAAGATTGAGAATTAGTTTTTTAAGTAGTCCCCACCGAGTTATATACATTTGGCCTAAAATGTCCTGGAAGACATGCTGGAAACCGTTTTTTGACATCGTCTTCAGATCCATCTGTGCCTTATTCGCGGCAGCCTTTGATAAAGCAATATACCCACAGTTCGTTTTAGAAACGAGGGAACAGAAAAAAGTAACTCGGAGCTAGGCCTGGACTATATGGAGGGTGTGACACACATTCGATATTATTTCTGGCCAAATGTTGAACAGCAGCCTTGTAAACATCAGGACGTGCATTGACATGGTGAAGGCGCCAACCAGATATATTTACGAGGTTTTCGTTGAGTGTGTTTTGTCAGGGTGCTCAAAATCTTGTAGTAGCTGTTGTTTGCGGGGGACATCACGTTGATAAACTATCCACAATAATCCAAGAACGAAATCAACACAGCCTTTCCTGCCGACCGAACACTTTGGCCTTCTTTGGTGTTGGGATTCCAGACTGAGCTCGCCTGTTTGCTTTTGGAATCGAAATGGTGAAGCCAAGTGTCATCACTTGTAATGATGGAAATCAGTTATGCCTCGCCATTCTCCTCTAACGGATGCTGGAGCTGCGACAAACGTCCATTGGCTCCATCTTCTGTTCAGGCGTCGGCAATCTGCGCACCCATCTGGTAGAGACGCTTTTCATATGTAAGCGACCGTTCAGAATGGTGAAAGCACTACCGTGGGAACTGTAACATGTCTGCCATTTATATACTATTATTCGCCGATCTTTCCGATCAATGTCGACAGTTGTGTTAATCATAATTTTGTTCACCACATGGTTGGAGCACTTGGACCGCCCTACTTCGCTGTTGAAACACGGCATTCCTTAAATTCTTTGAACCACCGAAGTGCGGTGGCAGAACATCATCACCATATGCTTGCTGTAATATCGCCTGCGCTTCCATTTCGGATTTCTGGAGACGAAAATAACATTTCAGAGCAGCTTATAAAGCGACTGCATTTTATGCAGCCGGCTGGCAAACACTCGCTGGCGTTCTGTAGTATTATGCCACCAATCATATGAGATTTGTTCTTCTCATAAAAATTGTTTTGCAGCCGTATTTTCGTTTTGTGACTAGAAAAATGCATTCTTAGTCTTTAGTGGCCAGCCCTCGTATAAAGGGGACAGTAAATATTCTCAAAAGAATAAAAGTTTTAATGCGCAAATTTAATATGAAAATTTAATGTAATCAAAGGAATTCTATAATACATTTTTGTGAATTAATATTGTTTTCTGTTGTTATAGCAGCCAAAATATATTTTTATTTTTATTAATAAAGTAAAAATTAAATTTATTACAGTAATTTTGTTTCTTGTTTATATCTATTAGTGGCATTTATAACAACGGTGCAACGGTCGAGGAAAATCATCATGGTGCTCGCATTTAGATGACGACGGCATCTACTGCTGCAAACCTTTTTAACAACGTTTCATTACTATTGGTACAAATAAATTTTCAAAAGCATATTTCAAGCAAATGTTTTCCCATCTTGCTTCTCTGTCGGTCCTGGTGTAGTGGTAACCATATTTGCCTCCTAAAACCAAGATCGCGGGTTCAAACCCGGCCAGGATGGATTTTTTCGGGCGTAAAAATCCTAAGTATGACTTCCTTCGGAAGGGAAGTAATGCCGTGGGTCCAGTGTCGTACATTTACGGCACGAAAAAGAACCTCAAGCCTGAAGAAGAGGCCTCTGAGCAAAATTTGTCGGCCGTTTCACGCTCTGAATAGAATGGGACGCTGAATACCTGAGATGTTAAAGAGCGTCCATAAATAAATCAATCAAAAAAAAATTTGCTTCTGATATAATAGATTAGTATTGTTGCTCTAGTAAAAGTTTAATTTCCAGTATTCTATATATTTGCACCACCATAGATACGGCAGGTAACCTCATTACTGAACATGACGTGTTCTATCACCTTGTCATCATAACAGCCTGAAGAAATCGTGACATATAGCAAAACTAGCAGCATAATTAACTTATATGTGATGTAGTACTTGAACATGATATAACGCTTGTTTCTTCGGTTTGAAATGCTGTTGTTCAAATTTTCCAGATTACTTGATGCATTTGGGCTGTGTTTAATTTATTGCTGAATACGTCCGACATAAACCTCCAAAGTTCGCTGTCCATTCAAATGTTGCTCATCCTGTTCTCTTGAAATTGTTGACCGAGAGGGAGGTAGTAGTAGTACCTAGTAGGGGCTGGTTTTCGGAATTTACCTTCAAAATGTTGTTGCGCCTGTTGCAATTCACGCAATCGGGCAATTGATTTGACTGAAACACAAAAAGAAAATTGAAGCGCTCTCCTAAGAGCCCATAGCAAACCTTTCGGTTTTGAGAAAAAACAAACTGAATCATTATAATGTTGTTATTAAACAGTATTTTGAATTAGGAACCTAATTTAAAATACTTAATGGACGATTCTTGGGTACACATCTTTTTTTGACATTATTAAATCATATTGTGTTACAGTATTGAAGTGCTCTTTTCCCAAAAATCGCTATTTCTTAAATATTTAAACAAACCAAAACTATATTATTATTTTAGCATTCAAAGTGTAAAAAGGCATATAAAAAGAATGAAAAGAATAAAACTGAAGCCAAACATATTTGCATGTAATTTACATTAATTTCCTCCTTAACACATTCAAGCCGATTCCTGTCTTTTGGTGATATGAAAACTACGTAAAAGATCTTGAATATCTTTCACTTTTACAGGTTTAATGTTAGTACGTGGAGAGAGATATATTTAGAGATATATTATTAAATCTGGGTTTCTTTCAACTATATTTGAAATGCTATGTTGGTTTTACTGAAGGTTCGGAATAGAAACAAGGTACCATTCTTTGTATACTTCATTTGAACGGTACTTAATATGAAAGAAGATAGCATTCTTTGTTTTTGGTTTCTTCGAAAATAGATGATTCAATCTTTCCGTCTACTTACTTTTTATGTTACGATTCATTAGAGCATTAAAAGATGACATATTTAGTATGACTTCCTGCCTTGGTCTCGAGACTTGATTTTCATCTTCTTCACTATGCACTTCAAGCGGCTCACACCGTTTGAAAAAAAAAATATATTGATCAATTGTTTACATTAAACATTCCAAATACTAATGTTGTTATTGTGCCACTCCCCTCCCCACTGCAAGCGTTAAACAAAAAAAAAAAAAAGAGTGAGTGAGTCAATCACTCCCTTCTTAAACCGTCATTACTTGTATAGAGAGTATTTTTTGTTAAACTTTCCAACTGCTTATCTCGAAAGCAAAACGTAAAAAAAAAAAAAAAAAAAAAAAAAAAAAAAAAAAAAAAAAAAAAAAAAAAAACACGTTTCTTCAATTGAGAAGGAAAATAATTATAATTATATTTCGTTCCAATGTCAAATCATTTTTAATAGGATCCCAAATTTTAAAAGTTAATAGCCTAACAACGTTTGTTGGTAATTATTGAAATATTCAGTTGCTCATCATGGTGTACAGGATAAAGCTCCGCGATGCAGTCACTACAATTGAAGTCATAGAATATGTTTCTGTTAAGCAGCAACCTCACTTTTTAAAGCTTTTTTCTTCTATAGAAATTTCGATGAGTTCAATATTTAAAACTCTCAAAGTACAGAAGTTGCATCCTTATGAACTTGAAATACATAAAACATTTACTGCAGATGATTTTGATTGAAGCGTCAAATTTGTGAGATAACATCGGCGGGAAGGAAACTAGTTGAATTACTATGAAATATATACTTTCTTGATGAGTGTACAATTTACTTTAACGGTTTCATAAGTCGACGTAAATGAAGTGATTTTCATACAGGACCATGTACATTGACAGAGGAATATAAATATCTGGGCACGCATTCTAGGTGATACAATTATTGGCTTATTTGTCACTGGTGCTCTGTATCTAGGAATGTTAGGAGAAGTTATTAGTCCCCTCATTAATGGAGAAATATAAAATCAAGAAAATGAGAATGTTAGAGTTGCTTTAAATGAAAACTTGCCTACATTCCAGAATAATGAGGCACCATGATATTACACAGAGAACATTCAATGGTGGTTCAGTAATACATTCCTGAACAGGTGGACTGGTAGAATGGAACATATTGAATCGTTCTATGGGGCTACCTAAAATCAATCTTTTTAAAACACAGCTTGCTTTATTTGAAGAACTTCGACAAAGGATAATGACAGTTTACAGCGTGTTTTAGAATGTTAGACGTGCTTTTGAAAATAAAGTCTATTTTTGTATGGAACAAATTTCAGAACATTTCAAGTCCTTGTAATTCTTATAACAATGATTAATGGTGAATAGCGATTATTTTTAAAAGAAATTTCCGTTGTATGTGTTACAATTATGATTTAATACACATAAACGGTTGGTTTAATAAAAAAAAAAAAAAAAAAAAACAGACAAGTGTCGTTTGGTTTTTTTTTTTTTGCGTAAAAACAGAATTTTATTAAAAGTTTAGCTAATTTTTAACAGACCTTTTAAAACTTCAATAAATAAAATGTAATTAATATCATTGATTTACTTATTTTAAACAATTATTTGAATTAATTGGATTTCTGAGTTTTAGTTCAAGTGTTTTATTTATTCTTATCCCCCCCTTAAATGAGGAAAGATTTTAAAGCACTCCGTATACAATGCCCCTTCATTCTGACTGTGACCATTAAAGATACAGCAGCACGAAGGCTGACTACTATGCTCAATAGCGTTGCGTAGCATAATTAAGCCGTTCAGGGATTGTAGATTCAAACATCATTTATTGATACCCCAAAAAGGGCCATTGATCGAGTGGCCTTTTGTCAATGGAATATATCAATTAATCAATTCACGAAAATATATCCCCACTTTCGTATAAACGCACTCCTACGGTTAATTAAAGAGTGTACAATGTAATATAGTTGAATGTAGAATCAGTTTAAATTAATTAGAAAACAATTTACAATAACAGATTAACCATATAGAGCAAAAACAATACGACAAATGTTATGCAGCAACTAATTGCGTCTAAAAAAAAAAATACAATTAAAATTCACTCATTTGTAGTATCGCTCAAGAAAATATATCGCCAATTAAAGTATTTATTTTATTTCCTTCCACATTACATCTAATTTTAGTCGTTATATCATAAATAAAATAAAATTTAATATTTATACAATGTGCTAAGTACATTTGAAAAGAAAAAAGAAAATAACAACAATGAGCTGGCGAAGCACTTTCTCCTACTTCTCACTCATTACAATGAAGAAGTTATTCTTACTTGGAAGGTTACGTTTATCCGAATCCTTTTCGTTCGGGAAATGTTCCAGACTTGGACTTGGCCAATCCTATATAGTTACTTTCCTCTTATTTGCTCGATTCTTGACATGCTCAAATAAGTGCTTTGCGCCATTTTTATGCCCGATAATTATTTAGTGGTATATTCATTTTTAAAAGCTGTATCATATGATCCTGAGGATACCATTGCATCAAAATCGGTCTGTTATCCCATCATGCTGATTAGAACATGTAACCGTTTGCTTTTGGTTACATACTAGTTAACCGTCGCAGAAGGGCAATACCCGACTAGGTCATATTCTGCTGTTTCGAGCACTCGGCTTCGCAGGATAGAGGACAGGGAGGGGGATTAGGAGAATTATAACTCTCTGCTGCATAGAATTATTGATGGGTTTATTAGAACAAAAATCAACTGCATGCCTCCTGGTGAGTCGCTGTGGCCGCTGACGTTAATTCGGTACGCGAAGTACGCGACTGCTCATGGAAGAATCTCGAAGCTCAATGAAGGCGATATAGCGTAGCTGTGCACCTCGGGAAAGGCCTGTTATTAGGATGAATTTTGATGAACAGCCTACTGGCTGCTGAACTGTATGTCGAAATTAGTACTGCGAACTGAACGAAACTGAAAACTACCGAAAACTGCTCCATTTACTGTAGACCGAGAGACGGAAAAAGTGCTCACTGTAAACTACTAACTGTGAAAGCACCATCTATGACTGAACCAATTTGCGGAGAAAGTTCCCCTATATACTCGATTCGGGTCGGGGCCAAATGAATCTCTCACAGGGATTCATAACTGAAACCACGGAATCTGGGCGTTCAGAATCTAAGGCTGCCATTGGTGAGTAGAAACTCACGCTGAAGTACTCATATTTAATATTTCAAAGTCCTCGCTCCTGATCGGTGGGCGTTCGAACACATGTCCACGCGGTGCGAGAGGTTGTTCACCTGTCTACCGTCTCTTGAGTAATTTTCAACCATACCTACGGGATTTGTCGCCTCTCTAAAATACAATAGAGTATTGTTCTGACCTTTCCTTGCCAGGTGCATATTTTTTATTGTCCCGACTTGCGTCTCTCGCCGGAGGCTCTAAAGCAGTGGCACCAGAAGGCATTATGTTCTATAGACACTTGTTCTTACACCAAATATTCTTGCACATTCATATCATAACTTATTAAATATTGATTACATTCTTTACATAAGACCTCTGACCATCTTATCTCCCTTCTAAATTTATACAATATAAGCTAGATGTTAAAATAGAATAAGCTTCATGCTATATACAATTTAGTAATACAAGTTCATTATAATATATACAGTATGCAAGTTTGCTTCCTTGTGGGGTTGGGGTTTGGTTGCTTCAAAGACCAATATCACTCCAAGAGAAACATACTACGATGGTCATAGTGTGGGGTACTTGGCAATTTTTTGTAATTCCACTTGTGGGTTGGTTTCATTAGATGAGAACATACTGAACTTATTCAGGTTATTTCTTTGGATTTTAGGTGAATCATTGATGTTCTGTATTGCTTAATTATACATCCTTCCCATTCTTCTGAATGACCAGTTGAATTTCCATATATATAGTTGCTTAGGAAGGCTTAAATGAAAAAACATCAATGTTTTCACAGGTTTCATGGATCACCTCATTTATTATTTGATTTTGTAGGATCAGCTACTCATTGCCTTCGAATAATTCTGTTATCTTTTGGAGACCGCCATATAGAAGATTGCTCTCTCTCTTTCTCTCTCTCTCTACAGTTTCTCGTTTGTGATGAACAGTTACAAGGTATTAAATAAAATGGATTTTCTTAAATCAACAATAAACCTAAACTTTAACATTAAAAATTGCCATAAAATAAATATGTGTTAAACCAATGAAAATAGTTTATTTTTTATTTACAACATTGCACAACACTTATGATCTAGCATTAAAAACAAATTTATTGATGACAGAAGTACTTTCCACTACTCAGCATAAGGAATACCTGCGGATTTGTACAAGGAAAACCGAATCAATATTTTGTTTGGGATCATTTACTTACCTTAAATTCAATGGTGTTATGGTGTATTTTCCTGTAAATTGCGCAGTTGACCAGAAAACATATCTAAAGACAATCGCCAATTCAAAGTTTAAGGAGGCAAATGTGCACGAAAATAATTATGTTGACTTCCGTTACTTCATTGCTTATTACCATCTTACCATCAGCGTTATCTTCATGTCCTATTTTCAGCGTAATCTACTTCAGTACATTAAGTAGGTGTCGAACCATTTTGTCGTCTCACTGCGTACACATAAAAACAAGGCATGCTATAAAGCACTGGCATAGCAGAAGGCGAAATAAGGGTAACTAAACGGAGCCCTCTAGTGACCAACTACGTCATCTAATATAAAAACCAATACCAACCTTGAAATCAGAAGTAAGTAAATGATCTATAACTGAATTTTGATGTAGTTTTGTTTGTTCGAACGCGAGGGTGTTCTTTGATAGCAAAGTATGCAGTTCAACTCTTGTTTGAACCATCATAACACTTTCTTTTTTATTTACTTCTGTGTCCTGACTATGGAAAAGCTATAATACAAAAACTTTTAACCTCCACTAACACATCAGTGATACGCCAATAGTAAGATGAATTTTATTCTCTCTTTTCATATTAAATAATAATATTAATAACAAATGCTCGGATATAGAAGATAGCTAATATCGAGCTAGCACAGATGGGTGAAAGCGAATGATTTCATGTATGTAGAAATATGCTGTTGAAAATGTCAGGCAACTTCACGTTTTCGTATGTATTTTTAAGCATTGCTATAAATGGCACCTTAGATGAATAAAAGTATAAAATTAACGATGGAATTCAAAAATAATATAACATAATAAACTCATCAACTGTTATAGTATTTAATGCAGATGTAGTCTTACTTCAATTGACGTCTTTGAATAAGATTTATATGCTTAAGGATTAAACGGCTGCTAAGTATTACATATTAAATTATTAAAAATTGGTAAAGATGAAGCTGTGACATGCATAGCTTACGTTTTTCATGTAATGCAAAAAAGGCACATTCTATGAGAAAGTTAAATGAGGAAACAGAATGAATTAGTAAATTGAGGCATAGCCTATTCAAAATGTAAATTCTATTGAAGTGATTAAAATAAAGTCATTTATTTTAATATATGAGTGTCCCATGAATTATAATGGCGATTTTGCACTGAACTGGAATAGGACTGGGATTTAGTGAGCACATTTATAATGAAGTTTGCTAAGGGAAAATGTCAGAAACCGTTAATTTCCCATGCCATTGTTGAAAATGAGGACGTCCCAACCACAAGTGTGTGTGTGATAAAGTAGTGGGTGAAGTCATTGAAGTGTGTACTACGAAGTCAGGTGGAAAAAGAAAATACGCAGTGCCAAGACGATCAGCGAAGCTATTGGCGTAATGAAGAGTCTGGAAGGCGGCCAGGGCAGAGCAGTTACTCTCACTCTGCCTCTGTTTTGATTGCTTTCTGGAACCTTCTGCTAGAAACAAAAATCCTATCCTGCAGGGTGTTAGTTTTATCCATTATCTGAAGCGTCCTCTTCAACTGCTTAATCTAATCAAGCATACTGATGGAATTGCAGAACTTTATTGAGAACGAGAATTTTGTCCTATTTAAGTCATTCTCTAAAGAACTGTCGAATAGCGGATACATTTGAACAAGTTGCCCCTCTGACAAAAGGAAATGAGATGTCGTTTTGCAACTCTCTGCTCTCACTAACTTGCTAATTCATTTTCGTAATCTGGCCGTCGACTTAAGGCATTGAAAGTTTACAAACTACCAATGCAATTGTTCCAATACCGCTACAAGTTTGAAGTCTCCACTCAACTCTTTGCCTCTTACAATAAATACTTTTATTTTGGAGGAGCAAATATTTTAATTCAGAATGCCTTATAACTGAGAAACAGTGATATATTAAAGAAAGCTAAGTTAATGTTATATGGGACGTTCAATAAGTAATGCGACCTTTGTTTTTTTTTTTTCTTTCGCTGTATATTTCAGTTTCTAATACACTGAATTATTTCACAATTCTACGTCAATATTTTAATATAATCTCCTTATAAATCAATGACTTTGTACTACCTAGATCTCTCAGTCATCCACGTACTGCTGCTACGGTTCCTCACTATCTCCTCGCAAGAAGTGCACCTTTTAGTAGGCCGAAGAGATAGAAATCATAAGATGAAAGTTTCGAACTATAAGGTGGGAGAATAAGAACAGTTCACGGAAATTAAATGATTTCTTCTTAAATATTCTAATATTACGTTTGAGTTCTTATAAAACGCCATCTCTACTCCGTTGTTCTCTTAAAAATTTTGTTACGTGCCCATGTTTCATTACCATTTCATAAAAAAGTCATAATACAATCAGGGGCGGCCCGTCAATAAGAACCACTTGGGCCCGGCCCCCTACCAAAGAAAATAACCTAATTATTAACCTTTTTCTCTTGTATTGGTCATCTTAATCAAAAATAGCGATGTACAACTGATTAGTTGTTAGTTGTATCTTATGCGATAAGCGCATTTCATCCCTTACTATAGTGGCGGTAGCATGCGTGTCCTTCGTTAGCGAGAGCGACTCAAAATTTTACCCTTTAAACGTATATCATCATGGGCCAGCAAACAACTACAAGGACTTATATTCATGTTCCTCCAAGATAGGTAGCCTTTTTTCCGCTTATTTTTGCGTTCTCTTGGGCCCGCAGATTCCATGGTCAGTTCTAGGTTTCTTAGGAACCATATGTTGAGGGGTTACTGACACTGCGCATACCTGATTATGGGTTATTTTCGCACTTAGTTTGAAATTGAGTGGCTTCCTCATTGCTTGTCTTTGGCAAGTAGGCTTTCACAGTGTTAAGTGTAAAATAACAAAAAAGCCTATGTTTTGTAGCGATGAATAATAAAGTGGAGGTTTTATTGAAAACTTCTATTCCTGTCTAAGTTTAAGTGAAAAGTTGTGAAACTTAAACAATTAGAATCTTATCAACGGAACGTTATAAGTCTTACTCAGCAAGACGGAACAAAATTAAGATTTTCACCTTTATGATTAAAAAAATATATATCTTAGCTGACACATAAAGTGAGAAAAGCTTTATTTTGCTTTTATTGTTTATTGTTCGCGGGCGAATCAACTTGGTCTAGAGTAGGGTACGTTATTTGAAGCATTTATCAGAAGAAGCTAAGAAACGTGCATTTAGTGTGGAATATATAAATAATGTGCTGAAATTTAAAATATTACGAACGACAATTATCTGTTGGCAAATTCACGAAGCATTGATGTAAAAAGCACAACGAACTTGTAGACATGAGTCGGCAGGCCTCAAGTAAAATTATAGAAATTTTAAAAAATATGTGGGTTTCATGAATTAGCCTTCACGGAACGTGGTGAAACCGACAGTTCCTATGACATTTTTCTGGATTTGGTTCCAAAGTTAGTTAGCGTGTTTGAAAATCACTTGACAGACGCCACTGTAGCAAAGAACATTTCTGAAATAATTCAAAGTGAATTAGATGAAATATATCTTGTCTATAGTAAGAAGTCAGAAAGGGCAGATTTCGTTGCTGTACAATCAATGAAACGACAGATGTCGCATGCATGTCACAATTTGTTGTGATAGTTGCATCAGTGGGGGTGAGCCGGTTGTTCATTACTATTTCTGAATTGACTGCAGAAGGCTTAACACGAAATTTAACACCTGAATTAGAAAAGTTCCATTTAAACCAGAAGCACCACCACGGGTCGCCGAGGTGTTAAGGCGCGGACTCGTTAGTGGGAGGTCTGGGGTTCGAATCCCATCAGGACTGTCCTCCCTGACTGAGGTTTTTTCCAGGTTTTCCTCATAAATGGAAAATGCCGGGGAGGTACCCTAAACTTAGGCCTGGAATGATTCCTTCCTTAAAAATAAATCCTTTCTCAATATATCATTTCATTTCATGTATCATCACTGTCCATAGCCTGTGGTCTCTCTGTAGCAAAAACGGGCATTAAACACTATTAATTCAGTATAAACCAGAAGCTTATGCTGAAACATGCGATGGTGCTGCAGTTATGAGAAGATGTTGGGGAGGAGTAGGTCTTGAAGAAACACACCTTCCCTCACGCCATTTATGCACATTGTTAAGCTCATCAGCTGAATTTAGTGCTCAAAACAAAATGCCCTACAGTTAAAAGAAACAGAATATGTTTTTTTGCAAATATCGGCGGCCTAAGTGCATGTTTTGCATCATCACCGAAACGCACTAATCTATGATCTGCAAAGTATGTGCTCCTGCATCATGTGCCACAAAATAGAAATTTAATTCCAGGATAATTAATTATGTGCTGCAGAAAAGAAAAATATTTGTTCAGTGCCTCGGGATGCAAACCGAAGAACCCTGGGATAAGACAGTGAAGGAAGCTCATACATTTCAGAAATTACTTGAGGACTTTCTGCTTTTCGGATGGCGGAAAAACAACCACTCAAAACGTGCCTTCTTTCTGCAACAAACCGCTCAGAGATATGAACAATGTTAGAGCCCTACTTTTACGACATTTCGAAAGGATGAGCCTGTATGTTTTATCTGTGTTTTAAAAATTACATATATACATATTGCAAAATAAAATACATTATGTTTTAACTATAATACGTCTATATTAACCCTATCTTTCTGTTTAATAAGATGTGTTACAATATTTCTGAAAAAATTCTTGAACTTTTATAAATCCTGCAATTCTATTTGTGTGAATCCTTATCTTTAGATTTCATGAGTGCATTGAGGATGCATTTACAGAAATTCATAGCCCTAATCTGGTCCTGCCATCCTTATATTGTACTTGAATGTTTGGGGCTAGCATTTGTTTCTGCTAATTCAAATACCAGTCAACAAAGTTGCACGATACAAATTCAATAGAAAACTTTACATATTGTCAGCAATTTTCGCCTTTCTACCCATGACTCTTTATCCTAAACTTGAGATTAATCCTCGGTTCATTGCATTTCTTAACTGAATCTCTCTACAGCAGCGTTGAAATAATGTTTTATTCTTTGACACCTGCAGTTGGTCGAACGAAGATTACATAAAACTTTTCAGCCTGAGAGATTACCGCCATTCCAACATGATTATATTTCCCGCCATTATACGTCTAACCTT
The DNA here is from genome assembly GCA_030762175.1 of Metallyticus violacea. Lineage (NCBI taxonomy): Eukaryota > Metazoa > Arthropoda > Insecta > Mantodea > Metallyticidae > Metallyticus > Metallyticus violacea. Next base: position 122,599,699 of record CM060833.1, read on the forward strand.
TATATTTATATAAAAAGTTGTAACTTGATGTTACTCTTTAGCTATAATAATTTGCAAATAATTTGTAACAATACCATTTTCCAACAATTATTTGGTTATCCTTTGTTCTTAACAAGAAATGTAAGTGGATTTATAAGATTTCTGGACAGTAACCGCACATACAAATAAACTAACTCTCAGTGTTTTCACCTTTATCCACTAAAGTTCACGCATGGATAGCAATGTCTGGAATGTGCACGACTCAAAATATTTGAAGGAGAAAAGTAAGCCAGAGAGTGGCATTTTTTTTTTTACCTCCCCTACTTAAAGTAAACTTTGTCCCGTGAATAACCCAATAACTTACGTTGTCTGTATTCCAAAGTAATTCAGCCCGCTGAGAGTACCTGAAGATGTTAAGATTTCATATTAAGGAATATGGGACACCAGCATCGAATGCCTTATAGATTTGTAATGTACTTTTACGCTAAGCAGTTAGTGTATGTGTATCTCTTTTATCGCAGATCTTGAGGTGGCTTTAATCTGGATCTTTCTCCATAAATAAAAAGTTCCCCCACTTTTTTTCTTATGCTCGCCTTGGCGAAGTCAGCAGGCGGAGACAGCAGTGAGATACGTGCTGGTCCTCCCCTTCCACCTCTTCTCACGCAGTCTGCAGTCTCCATCACCTCGCTATTACTGAGGGGGTAAGAGGCAGAGAGGCATTGCATTGTGTCTGTACTAAACGGCGTCGGAAGTGTGTGTCTGTGTGTGTACAAGCTTTCTGTCTAAAAGCAAAAGAAAGAAAGAAAAGAAAGAAAAAAGGGCAAGGAGCTGGTTGCTGGTTGGTTTGGGAAAGTTGGTCGAATTCCGTCGTGCCCCACTTTCATTTCACAATATGGGTAGCTGGTTCCCTGTCAACAAATTGTTAATGCTTCTTGCATACTTCGTGTTAGCGACGCTGGTAGAAAAAACAACAATAGCGGTAGGAGGGTGCATGAAACCTGCACCCCTTTCTTAGGAGACCGAGCAGAAATCTGGCTTTGCAGGAGGAAAAAAAAAAGACTGTAAGAAGTGAAAGAGGCCCAAAAAAGGAATTACAAGAATGGTAAAGAAAAAAGAAATTAATGAGTATAATAGAGGCCAAAGATTGTTTAACGTTATATTTAATGTTCACCTGTACTGGGTTTTTAATTACCTAACATTTGTTATATGTGAGTAATAGAAGACATTCACTGATCCAATGTGACGGGTTGCTCTGGGAATGTCTTGCTCCAGTATAGGAGCGTTAGGGAGATGTTTGGCACACAACTACTTGGATATTGCTGTCACTATGTGCTTATGTCAAACTTATTTCAACAAGGTAGTCAGTGTCGGCATAACTACCCTTATAAGAATAGTAACACGGCGTGGCTATGTTTAAAAGAAAAACAACGGACATGTGATAGAATATTAGTGCATTCACTGAACGCAAAATGTACTTGCCAAATATCCTTAATTCTTCTTCGCTACAGATTACGCCTACAGTACTCAAGTTTATAATCTACGATGTTGCGATAAGCTCAACACAGTCAAGTACAAAATAATTAAACAGTAATGATAACAAGTCGGTTTAAAAGTTATCATTCTTTTCTGGAACATGTCGGCAACATTATCGTAAGGAAGTGATTAATAAGAGAATGGATTTGAAAGCAGCAAATTGTACATCATTACAGTTCTGAGACTTATTTATTTTTGATGTTGAGCTTTCGAATTAGTAAAATTCTGAACTTTACTGTAAGTAGTTACATTAGACCTAGAAAGCGTTGAGCATTAGAGTTAGTTATAAACATTGGGTTATGAATGTGCACCTTAAATTAATTGGCGGTGTCAATGAACTCGGAGTCTTGGCATTGGGGTTCTTCTCAGGGTAATGAAAAATTACGAAAACATCCTTAACTACACAGCTAGATTTGAGCGGAATTCGAATTCAGAGCCTCCGGGTTAGTAGTCCTAAACGCACCACTAGACCACAGAGACTGTCAGACTACAATTGTTGTCATCAGACTCACATTCGGGAGGTACCGGGTTTAATTCTCATTGAGCCAGTCGTCCCGACTTTGAGTTATTTCATGATTTCTTCTGGTCACTTTGGCTAATGATGGGGATGGGTATTTACATCCACGAATTCTCCGCTCTCTCAATTCATATCGTTTCATTCCATAGATTCTCTTACAGGTGATGTTGGCTTGCGCTTTGGAAAGTTCTTTGCCCCGGCTCTTCTGAACAACTCGGGGGAGGGCTCCATCGGCGTCAGAATTTCTATCTGGAAACTTATTAGAGACTCTATCTGCGTCCGCTCAATCACTGTCCGTACACTCTTGCGGTCCGCATACCTTGCTCCAGGAGGTACCCCAGGAGTAAACGCAAAGGGCCAACAAGACTTCAGTACCAAAAGTATCCTCCTCAACCCCAGGTCATTACAGCGAAAGTGAAGATGATATGTTTATAGCATACTTAATCAGAAACACTTTGACAGAAATACCTCAGTCAACGGTACTCATAGAACTTCTGTACGTTCTTTCCACTGGAACCTTTTTAGTTTCTTTCAATCCTTCATGACATTTTGTTCCATTTGGCTACATCTCATGTTCTATACATTATTTCTTCGAGCTTATCACCTACAATATGTAATCCTCTCCCAACAACCGCCAGATTCATTTTCAAAATGATTCGGTTTACACATGCTGCAAATTATGCAATAATGCTGAATTTTACCTTTGTTTACCCTAAAAGTGTGGCAGTCTTTTAATATCGGTAAATATTTAGATTATGTAAATCAGAATAGCACGTAAAACCTAACTTAGTGAATCTATATGGAAAACACTTGTTTACTGTTGTTTGGATATTATGATACAGGACAGTACATTTGTGCGGGTTGAATGATATTTCATCGAACAAAGGCATCCACCCTTAAGTAACAACAGAGGGGAAAATACCAAGGAAGATAAATATAGCATACAGTATACAAAGGAGTAATGCAAACTCTCTTAAATGGGTAAGCACATTTGAAATGATCATGTTTTGAATTAAATCTAATTAATATTAATCTAATTTTTGCACATGCTCAGATTGGTAAAGTACGCGGAAATGATCGACATGCAGTTTACTTATGAGACAGCTTGAAGAAGCTTAGTTTCGAAAGAAGTGCATAAAAAGTATTGGCATTTGCGGAAGCGCTTCTGCAAAGAATCAGACACACAGACACCTAAAATCTTCGGTACGAGCAAGACTTTTGAGGGAATAGAAACATTTACATCTCTATCCCCTAGCAGAATACAAATAATGGGATCGAATTATTTTGCTCGCAAATTCCAATTTTTCCAGGGGTTCTTCAAGCATATACTTAACTAGACAGATTTTCCTAGACACGTCGAAGAACCATTCTTACAGTCCCCCTACCAATGGAGAGAGGTGCGCCTTTTCCTTACATTAATTACATCTCATGCATTCTACATCCTTCAACCTGTGCAGCGGTTAAGTCCAAGTGTGTAATTACGCTCGCAACACCACACATTGCTATTTGTTTCCTTCTTTATTTAGCTTTTTAGCGTCTCTCATCAATACCGTTCCTCTCAATTTAGGGCGATAAATGACCAATAAAATTTACTCAGAGGCTTTTCTTTAAGGCTTGAGATTCTTTTACGTGCCCGAAATCTACGACTTGTGACAAACTGTTTTGCTTCCCTTCCAATTTTTACGCCCTAAAAATTGAAACAGGAAATGTAGTCCCAAAATTTCCTTTTTAGTATAATTACTTCTGACCACTATAATAATAATTGTATCTTACTTCAAGTAATCAAGGGTATTAATATTGAAATAAAAAGGAGAACCCCAGTATTATATGCGTTAATGTATGTTCAAAGACATGTCTTTTGCTAGTAAGCAATATTCAAGTTATCTTTCTATAATACCAATGATTGACAATGCCTATGCGACTTTGTATGTTTGTAAAGGGAATGGAACTGCTGTTTGTCAGAAGCCATTAGCATACCTGAGAAAAAAATGTCTTTTGGTTAAGCTTTACCCATTGTCAAACCCTCACAGAGACACCTGTTCGGCGCCAGGGGTAATAACACTGCAAATAGTTAAGGTTCAATTGGAAACGGTACTTGCCGTTTTCAAAAGGATTTACCGCGGGCAGAAACACGCGTTTTCGTAGAAACCAAGCCCTTATCTAAACTAAGGGGGGAAAGATATTCCTTTATAAATCAAACGTGTAAGGAAAGTGCCGAAATTTATGACAGGCCGTTCTTGGAAAACTCAAGCGTGGGAAGATATTGTAGATCAGAAGGAGGAAAATGATTTTAGCCAATGGGCATCGAATAAAAATCCAGGAATGAGGAGAACTTAGCGATAGAATAAATATCTTAAGATAGCCAATGGCGAACATATAACTAGGGAATAGAATAAGAATCAAGGGAATTTAATTTAGCGAGAGGCGTGGCGATGTTGTAGAAAACTGGAGTACAGGGTCAAAAGTTGTTCAGTCTAAAATCAGTCCAGGTCATTCATTCAAAAGTCATTTGGTCATTCATTCAAAAAGTCTTTTCTAAAGTCAATCGAGGGCAGTCTAAGGAATTCTAAGTCATTCTAAAGTCGTTATAAAACAGTAAGTCAGTCAGCCAATGCAACGTAATAGCAATAATAATCACCATCGTGTTCAAGTGAATAAATACGCGAGTGAATAACGTGAACTATTACCCGCCGAAGAACAGCATGTTCCCGAGGCCTCCAAGTTGTAAAATAAATTAAATTTTCAACCTGTGCCGAACTTCATTATTACAGTGAACAATCACCTTCCCTCCTAATGACTTTACGTCATTAAAAACAGTCCAAAATTTACCCTGAGATCCCATTCCATTTTACTTACATTGGAACACAATAATCCCATTCCAAAATTGTCGACCTTACGTAGGGGCGATATATCTCCTCCAAAATCCATCGATCCTGGCCGGATTTGAACCCGCGACCTTGTGTCCAAGAGGCAAATTTGATTATCACTAGACCACCAGGACTGACCCTGCCATTTTCTTCACTGTATTACAGGCGCGTTCACAGGAGAACATTGTTAATTTTTAGGGCTATTCACTTTTATAACAATCAACAGCGTAAGTAAAAGTCGGTCCTGGTGGTGAAGTGTTAACCATACTTGTCTCCTAAACTCAAGATTGCGGGTTCAAACCCAGCCAGGATCGATGGATTTTTTCGGGTTTAAAAATCCTAAGTATGGCTTCCTTCGGAAGGGAAGTAAAGCCGTGGGTCCCGTGTCGTACATTTAAGGCACGAAAAAGAACCTCAAGCCTGAAAGACGAGGCCTCTGAGTAAAATTTGTCGGTCGTTTCACGCCCTGAATAGAATGGGACGCTGATGACCTGAGATGTTAAAGAGCGTCCATAAATAAACCAAATCAATCAATTGGAACTAAAAATATGTTTGCACTTTTGAAGAACATTCCACTGAGAATACGGTGGGAATAATATTTTCAGAGTGAAGGACCCTGGCTTATAAAAATCATTGTAAATTTAACTAATTCTGATTATTAGATAGATAAATGATTTCTTACTTTAGGGCCAGCATCTTGTTTAAGAACAGAATCCTCCTTGAATAAATTAAACTTGGCGGGACACACAAATAAAATTACTACACTGTCATAAAAAAGAAAACCAATTTATTTTTTTCAAAAATTAAATTACTACTACCAAAAACATACTGAATTGTTGCTAAAACGTTAACGTTTCTATTCGCCCCTTATACTATCGGGAGACTGCGTGACCCACCAAAAGTCCCCACAGGACCCACCAGTGGGTTGGGATCCATTGATTGAGAAAAACTGCCCTAAAGCATTTCAATTCTGTGTTATAAAAATAAGGTTAGTGCCTAATACCTTCAGTGGATTCAAGGACCCACCAGTGGGTTGGGATCCATTGATTGAGAATAAAGCATTTCAATTCTGTGTTATAAAAATAAGGTTAGTGCCTAATACCTTCAGTGGATTCATTCACTCAACAAAACTGTCATATGTCAGCTGATGGCTATAGAACGATGATCACATACGCAATGATTCCAGCGCAATTTATCTACTATATTGGCGGCACAGATATCTTTACTATTCTAGAATATCAAAACAAGAAATAATCTGAGATTTTCAAGTTTAAATGGATGAAAAAATGTACGTAATCTACTGATTATTGATTCCAGGGATTTTTTCTAAAATATATTGAGTTATTCTGATCATTTATATTGGGTAGAAGGAATATAGATGTCATTCTTATAAGCAGATAAAGATCTCAATGAGAACAATGGAAAAGGTTATGAATACTTTTCTTCTATCTTTCGTGGTTTTGTAAAAAAGTGTTTAAAAAAAGAGAGGTTTAGCAACACACATGTTTCATTTAGCTTTGAATGAAAATATTGAAGAAAATAAATGTTTTGCACCTAAACATTTATTTATACATACTTAAAGCAAACTCAAATTGATACAAGACTTTTTAGTTGTTAATGTTTTTATGTTTCAATTCTATACAATAAAGCGAAAAAAGCGGAAAAAATTTTATTTAATAGTATAGAGAATACAATACAAGTAAATAAATTGCATTTGTTTAAATATCCAGTGAATTTTGCTACGATTGCATGCGCATGTGTAAAAGTGAAACCGCTGTGTTAAAATCTTGCGCTTATTCCCTTATACCAACCTACAGTGTCAGGCATTGTCGGAACATGGAACTCTGGTTTCAAATTACGATTTATACAAAACAAAACTGCTAAATTGTGGCGAAACGAAGGTTTAAGGAAGAAAGTGAATAGAACAGACAATGCCTGGCTAGCCTTGTTCTCAACCACCTGTGGTACCTCAGTAATCAAAACGGGCGTTAAACACTGTTAAAAAGTAGTCGTGTCCTATCATTGTTTCATTATCTTGTCGTACTCGTTCCGCATTTGGCTTATTTTATTTTCTTGGAATATTTTTTCTAGATCTAAAATGTATTATATTTTTTCATCTGTCTCTTTATATAGAATAGTCTTTTTAGCTGATGAATCTAGACCTCTTCCATGTAATGCATAGCATCAGTAAGCTGTAAGAACCCAAAAATGCTTCTACATATAGAAAATATAAGTGGCAGTTCTTGGAAGCGTTTGTAAGAGCAACATTGTAGATGAAAATTATTTGTTTGTATGCTTATTGATGAAAATGTTAGAAGTACCACAATATTGTACCTAACAGCAAATAGAGATTTTTGCATTGAACGAGTATTGCAACGGCTGCTTTCAATATGTTGTACAACGTTAGTGTTTAAAGTATTTCATCTTGTCCTTGCGTGCTCGAAATAGGTTTAAGCCTAAACTGTATAAAAGATATAATTATTTGTTGGTCAAAGAATTGCTTGGGATCTTAGAAACCGTATAAACAAGTTTGTAGAAGCCGCCACTGATCGCTGCTGCTCTGGTTGACAAGTCACCTCGTCTGTGCTTGGTCACAATTCCTCCTGGACGCAACCACACTCTGGCCTTTACCAGAGTCATTGCTGTATGTATGACTGTGTGCGCGCGTGTGTTTTCCATTGATGTTGTGACCATGCCGCAAACCCTCCATTCCCCAACTATCTAACAGAACTTTGTACGGCTGCTACGTAACGAAAGACGGAAACCACTATTACTGCCTCCAGGGCGTCGCTAAATTGCCTGTGCCGATGCGCCAGCTCTCCGCACCCCCTTCCCTTCCCGCATATCCGTTGCTCTTCAAGTCAAGTGCGCGACACACAGTCCTGCACCCTAAATTAAACGGAATGAGGCGAAAGTTTTTAGTTTGCAACTGATGCGTAATAACAATACCACTACATGGCAGGGGGAGGAGATTGCGGTGTGGTGCCAGTGTTTTGCCATCACTGAAGATGAAATATTTCTCCCTTGGCAAATGCTCGTGTGAGGTTTTAGCCTCGGGTATTCCTCCCATTCTCTCAACAACATCGCGCCAGAGGTGGCGACAGCCAGTATTAAATAAACTAAACTGAAATGCGACTTCTGAATATTTGTCTGTCACTGATTTATCTTAATGACTTTTTAAAAACTGCTACGTCAGCATGTTAAAATTACACATCAATTAGAAAAATTAATTGACCAATGAGTAGCGCAGTTGCTTCACTAATGGTATATTTTTGGATGTATAAAATCAGCTATGCATATGCCTCGAACGAGGCATTTATAAATATTTCATATATTTAGAATGTACATTATCTATTAATGATCTACGGGTTCTAAACCCGGCTGGCAAATCATCTAGAGCGCGGCAGAACTCCAGAAGGGAGCCTTACTATCATAGTTAACGGTTAGGTATGCCGTTTTTTACCATAGATAGTGAACACTAAACGCAAGGGTTTGTTGTGATTTGTATACTGGTGGCTAGGAAAGATAAAATGGAAAATATCATTCTTAATTGTTCTATTCCTAAGCATGTGTTCATTTTTTTCCTTATGTGCTTGTATATAATACAGAATTTAATAGTTTTTCTGGAGATATGTTTAAGAGAAATTCCCAGACTTTTGAATCCAGGTATTATGCGATTCATAATTTGGTAAATAAATATAATGAAATATGAATCAGTATTTAAGTGCCGCCTAGTTATTAATACGTACTCTTTTCTTTAAATTTGCATCATTTCTTAGAAATGTTTTTATACATATTATGACATTAATATGATAAGTACTTTTCAGTTCATTTTCTATTATTTAATGGATAGTGTTGTTGTCATAACGCATGTCGAAGTTTCCAAGATGTAGCAAGAAGGGAAAGCTTTGTGTATTTCTAATGATTATGCTTCGAGCGTAGAGCGATTATAACTTGTACTCTGATCGCATAGGAATGCTGATATTTCGATTATGTGCTAGATACAGTTCAGTTAATTTCTTGGATCACAAAAATTTAAGTTGTCGCGGTTGTTCTGCCCATATGTATGTAAATATCGAACGGCATGAAAAAATCCTTACTCGGGTAAACCATATAGCATCTGGAAACTAGTTAAACTTGGGAAAAGTATACAAAGACTGGTAAACTGCGACCGAGAAGCATATCAGGCATATTTAGGCATATTCAGGCTTTACCGGAATATTCTACTCAGCAGGGTCGGTCTTTAAGTCGTTCGTCAGAGCATTTACGCATCGTTAAGATGAAACATAATCATAATGAGATTCGATATTTCAATTACATATTCGTGTTAAATAAACAAGTGTCGCGTGAAGTAAACCGCGGACATCTTGAATGCTGCTAATAGAGCAGCTGACCCACACTTCTGAGGATTCAAAGTCCGAGATGGTGTTATCGCGATATTTAACAGTCATATTCAATCAAGAGTTGATATCCACATAACTTTAGATAGATGAATGAGAGAAATATTAAAAAATAATGCTGCCGATGAAGTACGCCTTCCAAGGAATGTCAACGTATTGTGTGATATAGCAGAGGACCATTTTTAAAGTACGTCGTGTCCATTTAATTTAATGTGAAACAATAACTATGCTGCAATTACTTTTAGAATGTCATAGCATACCGCAAATAAAAAAAATTATGTTTATATTAGAGTTGATCTTTTTTAACATATTACTATAACTCTTGTTAAGAAATAAGTCTTTATTTGTCTTATGTGGAACAAAGGTTGTGAGAAAAAAGGGTTAAGTAAAAATAAATGTAAAAAATAAAAAAATATTATTCTGTGTACGTTCCATTCTACATTTGAACAGTTATGACATGCCACCTTTAAGAATATCGTTATTGAAGTTTCGGCTTGGCTATGCAATCTTGCATAACTATTCTTCTGGTACTTGCTCTAGACGGATATATGATGTAGTGATATTTGCTCGGTTATCTACTAACTGTCTTAATTATAAAATAAAACCGATACCAATGTTTTTTAAATAGTTTGAAAGAAACAAAACACATGGCGTATATTTTTTTTGTGATTCTTTGTAATTCGATATATTAGCTTGTGCGGCTCTTTTGAAAGTCAGTTGTGGTAAAGCATGTGTAATCCTAACTGATCACACAGGTTTTTTTGTTTATTTATGGACTGAGGTCATCAGCGTCCCATTTAAATCAGGCCGTGAAACGGCCGACAAATTTTGCTCAGAGGCCTCTCTTTCAGGCTTGAGGTTCTTTTTCGTGCCGTAAATGTACGACACGGGACCCACGGCTTTACTTCCCTTCCGAAAAAATCCATCGGTCCTGGCCAGGTTCGAACCCTCGATCTTCGGTTTAGAAGGCCAGTATGGTAACCACTACACCGTCAGGACCTTACTGATCACACAGTAAGGAACAATGTATATACTATATTTATTTGGAATTTATGAAGTCTTATTAAGGTGTGCCAGTAGCTTTAACGCCACAGAGAAGTTTGCTATTACTGTAGAAGGGAAGGATGAAATTCTAATGGAATACAAGCGTTCAAGCGATGTTTAGACAGAAACTCCACACGCTGGAACCGAATATCGTGTAAATTAAATGTAGCGCACAAGGAAAGTATACAGCTCTCAGATTGCGCCGCTGTGTACAGTTCTAGTTACAAGGGGATACTCTCCTGACGGGCTTGGCGACAGACCTAGTGTAATACAATATTTCGCCGTTGATGATTAAACTCGTACCCCTGTAGTTGTCTCGTTACCTTGCCCTCCGAACCAGAAATTATTTACACATCACATCCAGACAGAAATAAACAAGCCATAATGATGACGAGGACGATGGTTCTTTAAAGAACACGTGTAGCCCTTAGTAACTGTCAACAACAATTATGTTTTAAACATTTCTCCTTTCATTTTATGTTCTCCTCTTTAATCACACTTAATATCTTAGTTAATAATTGTTATTGACTATTCCTTATACCTCTACCCCTTCGTGCTTTTATATTATCTGTGTTTCAGCCATTTAATATTTCTATTAAACACTTTCACATTCTTATTTCTCTACATCTTTCTTCACTTTTTAAAATTTGAGAGTTCCAAATAAATCATTCGTTTTTCTATATTTGCTTTGGTATACCCAAAATTTAATGTACTTTCAGTAAATGATGCTTAATTTGCTTCTAATTTTTGTCATTACTCATGTCATTTTCCAGTCATTATTTGCTGTATATGTTTTCAATTGATGGATTGTCTACTCAGCCCTGAACTTATTCTATTCTATTCACTCTCAAAAACTTCTGTTTCTGCTTCCACAGTTCTAATTTCTTTTTAATTGGAAATTTAGGATTAATACATCTGAGAATCAAATTTCCAAGCTTACTTAATGTAGTCCGCAGCACACATGAAAAATGCAAAGTGCGACACTTTAATTATATGGATTTAGTTATAAAACTTGTCCGCTTACAGCGTATTTTACGTCCCCGTTAGTAAGGACACCATAACAAATGGCAATTATTCTTTAACTTCGCTTTCCCCTCATAGTTCTGTCCTTGAAGATCCTTTTACGGTAACTGTATATTAATTCAACAAGATAGACAGGCATTTTGCCCTAGAACTAAGCATTTTTGTATGCAAACGTTAATTTAAGAGTAAATACCAATCGGCTAGTAATGTAATTGTGAATTTTAAACAAAATTTTACTTACTAATTGCCTTCTTCCAGTTCTACAGTTGACAATACTGTGTACAAATTTGGACATATAGCTCAATGCAAAACACGAGCGAAAGCTGTACAGATAAAAACGACGAAATTGATGCAAATCTTGAACTTTGTGAGCGAAATAACTCCCAAAATTAAGCCAAGAACGAGTTTTAGAATGTAAAGAATATCATTAACAATGAAATCAGAGAGTAATTGCGGTGAAACTTAATCGTGCCAGCCAAAATGTGTTTGCAATATAAGTAAAAGGCAATTACAGTCTCTCCTATAAGGTAAGATTGTATACCCGTTTTAGGAAGCGGAGTTGTACCGCCGCTGACTGCGGCATGTTGAATAACCGTAACGTAAAACACTAGTAAGCAGATAAGTTATGTTAAACTATAGTCAGGTATATTTAAATGATCATTTTCAGTTTCATTTATCAAACCCCACCTATGAACAAAACATAATCAACAATTAAACCAAACTTCATAATATAATGCACCCATTTAGTGCTTTACAACATTGAAATATTCTATCAGCAGTTCCATTACCAGACATTTATCAAAATCGAAGAAACGCTATAGTTGTCAAGAGAAAGTTGACAAGACGTATTTATTTCACAAAGTCCAAATACTATTACAAAAATTATTGGTACATTCATAAAAACAATTTGCAATATGAAATATCATAACCGGTTTAATTATTAGACGATTTGTACCATGTTCAAACAATCCCAATAATTAAAATGATAATAGAATAGCTATGTAGTTAAAATATCTACATCTCTAAATATCTCATTAAGCTTATTAAGGAAAATAAAATGTATTTAATTTCAAATACATCGGAACCCAAAGAAGTTTCTATCAATATTTTATTAATACTTAGTTTTAGAATGCAAACAGCGGCTATTGAGGAAACAACTATGATGAATATACGACCAAATAGCGAATTACTTAAAAATATCTTAAAAATGATGTGGCTTATGAGAGCAAATCCTCATTAATAACCGGCACATCAAGGAATGCAGTTCGTGTCATTAGTGGAAAGTTCTGAAGAATGCGCTGTTGCCACTTTTCCTGTGATTTATTCTAAGCTTCACCGCTATAATATGAGGAATAAATGTTGCTACACTGCATCATACTTCATATAGAGCTGAAATACAAGTTTTAGTTAAGACAGAGAAAAGTTGCTTATTAGTCATTTCTTCAACCCGATTATGTTGCCTTTTGCCTCAATTTAAAAAGGATAATGTGACTGTTCAAAAGCAACAAAACAGGATAGAAATGTAACCAAATGAAAGAAAATGTATACAAGTTTGCATGCTTGTTCAGTGTAGTTTGATTTGACTTCCGTTTGTGTTCTACACACATCTAAACAGCTTTCTACTTCATTCCACACACGACTAAGGATATCAGGTATAACAGAGTGAATATCGTCTCTGACTCTCTCTTTTAAATGATCAATGTCGTTGACGAACACTGTATACACATTGCTCGTTACAGCTACACAATTCAAAGTCTAAAGGCGTTAGGTCCTGGAGCCAGAAGTGAGGATGATACGTGGGCGTATGTTGTTGTGATAGCCTCACGTTGGGAGCCAATATGGAGCCCTTTTCATGATGGGTTGGGGGACGGAGTGGGCGTATGTTGTTGACTGCTGGTCGTGGTCTCGATGTCTGCCCGGGCTTCTCACTGAGTGGTCTTCTGCTCCAATTCTGTTGAGTTCGTTCTCACGGTCCACTAGAGTGTTTTGTGGATCAGTTTAGATCCACGGGAACGAGAAATGGACTGCACCAGGTTGACTTGTTCCATATATTTTATTGATATATAAAAATACTGGGGTTTACTTCCTGACTGCTCGTCGCTGACTATACTATTCACTTAGACTGACTTTAGAAATGAATTACACTGACTGCTTTCGAATGACTTAGAATGACCTAGACTGACTTTAGAATGAATGATCATCCAGTGACTGACCTTCGCATGAATGACTTTAGAATGATTGCCCTCGAATGGCCCACTTCTGATCCTGTACTCCAGTTTTCTACCACATTGCCACGCCTCTCGCTAAATTAAATTCCTTGGTATATTATCCTATTCCCGAGTTATATGTTCACCATTGACTATCTTAAAATATTTACTGAACCGCTAAGTTCTTCACATTCGTTGATTTTAATTCAATGGCCATTAACTCAAATTATTCTTTCCCTTCTGATCTACAATATCTTCCCACAAGTCTGAATTTTCAAAGAACAGCCTGTCAATAATTTCGGCACTTTCCTTACATGCTTGATTTCCAAAGTAACAACTTTTTTCCTCCCTTAGTTATAGATTGCCAAATGTTATCAGCGATAACGCACGTGTTTACTTTAGCAAACATGAGCTTGTATAGACGGTATTAATACTTTGTACCCCCGGCTTGCCTGTAATAAAACCTTTTCGTCTCCGTTCTGACATTTTCATTTCCTTTTAACTTATTGCTATATCTCATTTTGTTCAAAAACTGTCCCGTTACGACCATGTGTTTCTCTTACTGCGAACTTTCTAAGTATTCTCTGGGCAGAAGTGACAAAGGAAATTCTTACCCTTTTCTCTGCATTGTCTAAGTAGTAGTCAGTGTACGAGGCGTCAGATATACATCTCTGTCTCTTTCTCACATCTTTTACCTGAAATGTATACACAACCCTTTTGTAAGATACAATCACCTGACACATGACATTCATATAAGTACAAGTTACAAATGATATCAATTCCTGTTAAACCTGTCTCTAAATTATTTCATTATACATATACATAAAGTTATCCTTATCAAATCTAATGCTTTTATAAATATAATTCTGCAGCCTCAAGTTATTGATATAATAAAGGTAGCCTTATTTCCAGCTTCAGTTCGGTGATCATCCACCCCTTCCTATCCACTTCTGGGGAAATGTTACATCCAGAACAAGCGAGTAATGTTGGTGCAGGTAAGATTCTCCATTTTGTTAAAAGATGACACCTTCGTCTTCTTCTTGAATTTGTGGCAAAACATACAATTGTAACTTATCCAGGTAGATGTTTTACTTCACAGTTTGCTCCGTAATAAAATATGGATCTATAATTTTTCCATGAGACAGAGCACACCAGACGTTTATCTTAGGAGTGTCACGTTTTCATATTCAATGTAGGCAAGAGGGTTTTCATAAGGCGATGAGCATGACCACAGACATGGAATGTGGCCTCATCACTAAATACAATATTTTGTAAGAATTGTTCATCATTGACCATTTCATCAAGCATCTGTGCAGGAAACTCATGGCGGATAGCGTGTAACAACTGCAATTTGTAACTCGTGAATTCCAAACGTTTCTTTAAAACTTTATGAATTGTGCACAGATACACCACAACCCAAAATTAAAATTTATGCTTCAGAAAATCTTTGACATACTCTTCATTGTATCGTATGTTTCATCCTTTGGTTTTGTTTCGTTTAGCCATTGTAAGTGTTATAAACAGAACCAAGGCTTTACGGACACAGTCCGTATGACTAATGGTCCTAATCACGTACTGAGAACATTCATTAACTGGAATTGAAGTTATGCTTGACATATGCTATTCATGAGATTTGATTGCAAATGATATTCAAACTTTAGATACTGTATTCCGGAATGGCGCTATAACATTAAAAACAAATTTTACGGTAATTATTGTGTATCTAAAGGTAAGAAACAAGAATATAGCTTGTATTCAAATAAATTTTCCTCCATATATTGGAAGCTACATTTTAATATTACACCTGTCTTTTAATAAAACTTCATTTCTAAGCTAGTTAGAAGAAGAGCTGCATAGAACCTTGTGGCCATAAGCTGCATTGTTTACATCGCTATCTTTGCTGTTCTCTCATGCGCTCTTGTTCGCGAATTACTGTATTGTTTACTTTTTATTGAGTCAGAGACATGCATTAAAATAGTGTATTTTAAGAGCGATATGTGCGCTTATGCATGGTGTGTTAATAAAACGCAACACTTTATGCTACAAATAAATTGTCGTCAGCGCTTGCATTTTAGCACGCATTCTAAACTGCTGTAATGCTCAGGAGAGGAGAAGGAGTCAGAGGAAGCGTGAAATGGAGGATGGTTTTGTAAACGGAGCCCTGTAGTTGATTTCCAAACGCAATATCAGAACAGGAATTGATTCCCATAGCACATAACTCTGCAATAACACTCACCAGATGATAGCAGATAAGGTAGCGTTCTCTCAGGAAATATGTAACCCAAGAAAGACCCAAATTCAGTTACAAGATCTGCCCATCTGCCCTTCGGGAACCTTAGATAACTATACCACATCACCTACTGACAGAAATTGCCATCTATATACAGGACTTTGGATTGCCACTCCAAATACACAAGAAAATAATTCGCTGGACATTTGATTCCATGGTCCTACAGACTTGCACGGGAAAACTGCTGTGGTGTAGTCTATAATTATTATTAAGATCTGATATACCCACCAACTGTTCTTAAAGGAAATCAAGGGTAAAATGTCCATCTGAGTACAGGCCACACAAGCACTACTTCCTACCACTTATCATTCTAAAACTAACATCCCACACTCCTCATCCCTATTCCGTGTTTAAACCCCTTCGCGGGCAGGAATGCAAGCAGCAACCCATAGATTAATCTAACCATAAAAAGGACTATTTGTCAAACTATTAAATACTTTGTTTTAATACATATTTATAGTCGATACAATCATGGTGATTCATCACACTTGCAACTCTTTATTGTTGATAATTATAATAATAACCATAGCAACTAGCATTAAAATTTAAAGGTATTTAAATTGCATCCTTAACTATATATAAAGAACTCTTGCACCGTTTATTGCTCCATTTCTTATTTAATATAAGAAATATCCTCTTTACAAATGTATGGAATGCTTAAAATAGAAACTTAATTTGCTCATATTGGGAACGTCTAAAAGAAGGTGAATACTGAAACATTTTTAACCATTTTCTTCTAATATTTAAAACATTTATGCTCTCAGTGATAAAATGAATAAAAAGTCCTCATAAACAGACAACAGACAATATCAAACAGGCAAATAACACCGTGACACGACACAATCATACACATGGGTGACTAGAGCGCCTACATTTACCAGTTCATTCATGCCAAGCTATCCCCACTAAGATTCACGCTTCCACCTACCGGTATTGACGTTGGCTCCTTGATTCTCATTTCCGCTAATTAAGATAAATTTAGAAATATGAGAAGTTCTTTGTGATTTAAAAATGAATTTAAAACAAAATGTGGGATTTTTGATGTCCCTAAATATTTTCAAATGGGACACAATTTTTCCTCCTCAAACACATCCCTGACATGTCTGAGATTGGGGGAAAAAAAATTACTAGGGAAAAGCTGCCCGTAGAGCATCGTGAATTTTTCTGCATACTAAGTGAAAAAGAGAAGAAAAACATTTTGATAATACATAATCTGTTGACGTGGAAGGGTCTGTAGATATTAAAAGAGGTTGTTCTGTTGAAATCTTTGTGCTTCAAATGTTACAATATCTTTCAATGTGGATCATAACCACTGCAACGGCAATAACCCAGTCTTAAATCGCCATAAGTTTAGCAGTTATGTTAAATCCATAGATTACACCATAGGTTGTACTCCAAAAAATGCATAATTTTTTATGCCGCAATGTATTCTATAACTTTGTCTCACAAGTTGAAACCATGATTCGAACTTGAAATAACAAGTTTGAAACTTTTTAATTTCTTGCCAAGTGAACCTTGCCTCATGGGTGTTTAGCTGAAACAAGAATATTTCCAAAAACCGACCCAAATATGCAACAACAGAATCCAATATCAAGTTCATAATTTATCTATCTCAGCAGATGAAATCTGTATAACTAACCTGAACATTCAAGCTAAGCTTACTGTGTCATGCAAACGCAATTCATATGATTCAAGCACTTTGTCTACAGCCACGCACTTAGAGCCTACTCTCCAGGAACTATAAAGAAGTGTGTGCGCTATCGTTTCGCGTTGCGTCAAACATTTCAATATTTATTACTGCTGCGTGCTGGCTCAGCTAAGCGCTTGTAAAGCTTATAAAGGCTAGTGTTGAATGGCAGTAGCCTTCCAGACAAAATTTAGAAAACTATTTTAACTCCGCCAATTGCAATTCGATAAGTAAAATACTACATTTTTTATTTTTGCATTTAGCAAATAAATACTGTAATACTTGTAATTAGCTCACACTGCAATTTATTTTCTTTAAATCAGTTTTTGTTTCTTTAAAATATGATAAAAATAAGCATATTTTAATGTTTATTTTGTAGTGTAGAAATTTTAATTGCAGACCATTTAAATGCTTAGATTTGTTTATTGGGTATCGGGAACAGTAAGTGTGGGTTTTAAGTGGCCATCGGGCATCGGTCTAATATGTTTACGTACCGTTTCCGTAGAAATTAACAAAATACTTGCACATTATTACTTGCAAGTCGTTATTTCCATGTACGTGAGAAATATTTTTTAATTATTTGTTTAAATATATTTTACAAACACACAATGTGCCCACATTGTTACATTTTAAATGTATTTACCAGAATAAATGTGAGAAAACTAGTAAATATCACGTACCGCGTGAAATTATTTTTAGTTGTAATATAAAAGTAAGTAGTAAACCCCGGGACGATCTATAAGTTTATTTTTTTTTCGTTAAATAGTATTTTGTTTCACCGCCGTGTGTTAAAAAAGAATAGCAAGAAAAATATTCTTTTTACGCAAAACTTTTTTTTTCCACAATTAAACATTGTATATGACACGTTTTGACAAATTTACTGAATTATCGTGATAAAAACTGAAAGGTTCCTGTAATATTTTATTGTGACAACCATTGTCTGTGATTGGAGTTGTATTTAGATCCTGAAATAATTAAACAATCTTTAAGAAAATTCTGCACATCAGGATTAAATACTTAGTTCCGCCAGGGAGGGGGGAGGGGAGAAGGCCGAGAGAAATAAAACAAGTACAAACTGAAAAAGTACCACACAAAATAAGACTGTTGCAAATCATACATATGTATAATTTATTATAAGCATTGCTTGTATTTATATCGGAAACCCTTACCTTTTCAACAAAACACTGAATGATGATGTCACGTTGCTGGTTCCAGCAGGTTTTCATCTCCCCCTATTGTAAAACACTGCGCAATGCACATCACCGGAGCTTGTGAAAGATGTGCTACCATTTTGTATAACAAATAAAATAATTCCTCCAAAGCCGGCTGCTGTCTGCTGTGCGAGATGTCCCACCATTTAAAATGAAACTTCCTCCCCACCAGATATTTGAAGGTCGAGAAATTTCCGGCATTAAAGAAACTCATATTGAATGTCGCCAAATTTCCATTCCAACAAATCTTTTTGCAGTTCGGTACTCCCACTATTTTGTATCCAACAATTGTTTAATAAAAAGATGATGTCTTTTCAAGCTGGCTATTGTTGACTGCTGTGTGCGAAGCCCTTTGTGGTGGAAGCCGCAGAAGCCGGTACGTCACCTGAGAAGGGGCATACACAACTGACGTCACATACCATCATCAAATTAATTCAGCCGCTGATTCAAAATTTGTTTGACCCTCTGATTATTTACAAGAGCTTGTCGCTGAAATATCCAGATTTAATAGCTTTTCTGGTGTTATATGAAGGAAAGAGATAAGCTACACACCTCCGTACATTGGATGATTTGAAGCAGAGCATTAAAAATGAAATCAAAATATTGATATTTTCAACATTTTCTTTAAATATTATTCTCCCAGAAATGAAATACATATGATATGTAAGAAACTGTTGCCGCCTTTTTGTTGAAATAAATAGAAAAATATACATAACTCCGCTTTATATTAATCGAACTGTATTAAAGTAATGTTTCATATGTGGTACTGTACCTCTGAGAAGCAGTTAATATTTTCTAACTAGTTTTAAAATTAGTTTAGGTACTTCATATTTGTAGGTATTACTTCTTGAAGCAGTTAATATTTTCTAACTAGTTTTAAAATTAGTTTAGGTACTTCATATTTGTAGGTATTACTTCTTGAAGCAGTTAATATTTTCTAACTAGTTTTAAAATTAGTTTAGGGACTTCATATTTGTAGGTATGACTTCTTGATTGAGCTGAATTAACCAAATGGAAATATTTTGTAATAAATATTGTTTTCTCATTTAGATTTTTAATTGCGATCCAAACACTTGCACTTCTTTGGTATTTTGATAGTTCATGGCACTTTTAATGAAATCACTGAAACACGGAATCTTTCACCATCTGTCATCTTCAAAACTTCCTGCATAATCTGTATATGCAAAGATAAGCTACTCTTTTTTTCCTATGTTTTTAGAATATTTATTCTTCCACTAATTATAAAAAAGTGTTTACTTACCATTAAAAGGGGTTTAATCAAAGAATGCAAAAAACGGACTTTTTAGGACAATCAAGGAGGCCTCATTTGGACTCGTGGTCGACTTAACCGGGATTGGCTTGGCACCGGGAAGCACGCTGTTTACCAGAGGATCAGATATTCATATTCCCTTAAATTCAAGCGCATAGGCTTCTACAGCACAGGATATATAAATTGTGTGGCCATATTGTGGTATTTCGTGTAAAACATCAGGGTTTTCTGCTCTATAGTATCTATTGTTTTATGTAGCTACATAGTCATATAAATAAAACGATGCTTCGTCCGTAAAAAAATTAAACGCGGGTCAAAAGAGGAACATTACATTATTCAACACTCATTTGAATAAATTAACCGTACTGACATTATCAAATAGTTGAAATTACTGAACTACACTTATCTTATAGGGTTTTAATTTTAAAATTTTAGTGGCATTCCAAGCCGAGGTTTGCGAAAAACCTGATTATTGTGCAAGCGTTCTCAGAGATTTCTGTGAACTTCGTTCTAACTTTTCTAGGATGCCATAGACTTTTTCCTCTGTAAGAACACGGCGTTTTAATTTCGGTTTCTAATCAAAAACATGTCCCATTTTCCTAAACCTATTCGCGTGATTACAAATCATTTCTACGTAAGGCGCACGAACAGTAGAGAGTCTGTCTATAAATCTCGTCTTACTTCTCTATGTGAATTCGTTGTCATATTGGAATCCTACATGAAGATTCTGTGTGCTAAAGTATACGGGCTTTATGGCATTATGAGCACTAACGCACCATAAATACGTGGTCCAGCTCGTTCAGCTCTGTGCAGCATAAAGACATCGCGTAAGCAGGTAAACCCCAGTTAAGCCGGCCATGCGTCCAAATGAAGTCTCTGTAAAACGAAGTTTTCATAAGTGAACTAACGGCTTGGGTAATTGCTGGCTTGAAATAACGCAACCGAATAAGAGGTTCTCAAAAAAGCAAGCCACTTAGTGCACCAATCATCGTTGGCACCAAAGACACCAATTTTATTGACCACAATAATTTAGTTAATTCTTAAATAAAAATTTGCCGAGGTAATTTTGTTATAGAAGCTGAAGAAACTGTCACGAAATGTTGTATCTTAGATTGGTTTACTCAGTAACGATATTAAAACCAAGAAATGACTTCATAGACATCATTTGACAAATATACAACTCCAAAGGTGCTCATTTTATAGTTTCTAATCATTTTTGACCGCTCGTGTAGGAGCTGAATTTGGACACACTTTGCACATTTTATTATTGCCATTGTATTTATCTGTTATTAGAGTCCGCAATTGTTCTTATTTGTAATGAATAATAATAGTTTCCAATGCAGGCATATTAGGTTATCTAAATTATTGATTTAAGCGTTTTCTTAATAAACCTCTGTTTTTTCTTGCAGGTAAGACTTATTTACTATAGCTGCCATCGTCGCCCGTGAATCCGAAAAATTGAATTTGTACAAAATTACTTAGGTGAGTAAATTCGCATTAATTTTTTTTGTTCGCTTACATGGAAATATGAACATATTTGAACAAATAGGAAAAGCTAACATACATGCATGCTGATGCTACTGCATAACACATAGCAAAATTTCGAGATATACTAACTATAATATTCGTGTATATATACACGAATATATATATATATAAATTAACAGTAATTATAATAGTACGAAAGGATAAAACAATAAGAGAAAGTCAATCGCGATCCCAAGTGTGACTTTTTCTTAGTGTTTTATTCTTTCGTACTATTATAATTACTGTTAATGTGTTACATTGTTAACAGTGTTACTTTATTTTTATTTTTATTTTACATTATATAATATATATATATATATATATATATATATATATATATATATATTACAGGAATTAATATAAAGTAGCATATAGTGAGGCGTATTGCAGTTGGATAGTGTAGAAAGAAATTTTAATTATAATAATAAAAGGCAATATGAATAGTAAAAGGTGAAAAAATATCTAGTATTTTACTACGCAGGTAATGCATCTAAAATTGTAGCGAGAAAGTACAGTAAAAGTGACAGGCGATTCAAAAACCATTTAGTAATTATACAAATAATTTTTATGGTCTCTGTTTGGTTCATTAATTAAGCTTTAATTTTTGGATGCTCTACAGGCTTGGGCTATAAATCAATACACAGGAATATATACAAATACTTATTTTCCATTAATTTATATATTTATTACATTCATTAAACAAAAATCAATTCATTTGCTTAATTTACATTCTACGATTTTTATTTTGTTAGTTATAAATATTTTCATGGGTCTGAAACAAGAAATGTCTATACCTCTTGCAAACCGGTTAGTCCCAGTGGTAGCCATACTTGCCTCGTTGACCCAAAGTCGCCGGTCAGCCCCGGCCTAAGTATAGAACGGAAGTAAAGTCGCGGGTCATATGTCATAGAATTACGGCACGTAAAATAATCTCAAACTGGAAAGAGGAGCTTTTGAGAAAATTTATCGGCTCTTTCACGCCCTGAATTGAACGAGACGCTGATGACCTGAGACGTTAAAGAGCTACAGTATAGCACTCTTGCAAACTATATATATATACTATAAAGCTTACTAGAACATTGCACTAATTGGTTTTATGGTGTGGAATACCTAAACAGGCGTTTTTTTCACAAACTTATATATTTTTGCGTTCACTATAATTCAATTATTATATAATAGTCTTTTAAAATATTTTATTCAGTTTTTAAATACATCAACAATGGTAAGTATAAAACTCGAGGCAAGATTTTTTGGAAACACACGTAATGAGAAGTGACATGCATAAAAACTAGGCTACTGATGTATAATTATATTGCACGAATTTTCTGCTCTCCTATATCATATCATGTTATTCCATAGGTTCTCTTACAAGGTCGAAATCACCAGTAAAAAGTGGAAAAATACCAAAAGCCTCCTCCATCCCAGACTATCCGTTCATTCATCCTTCCAAGGGCAAGGGTGTCTCCTATCAATTCTTCTGTCGTACCCCGAGCAAAAATATTCCAAAAGCTGATCGAGACGTTTGTTTGCGCTGTTAGTGGAAACCAATTCTCTCTAGATGACCGCAAATATTAACATAAGGCACAAGTTTGAAATTCCTTGAATACATAAAACACTGGTTATAGCATTTTAAATGTTGAACATTTTGGGAGTAGAGGAAATCAGGGATCTACTAGAGAATCCTCCCTAGAAGTAGGTAAACTGCTTAAACACGTGTTGAACACATGTAACCCGATAATTCTATGCGTAACCTATGCAATGCGGTTCACCCTTTGGTTATAAGCTAGAAAACACAGTTTTAAGCGTGTATAAATAAGTTATCTGGTTTTATTTGATACAAAAGGATAGTAATGGTAATCACAGTAATGTAATTAGCTTTTTAATTACAGTGTAACTATTTGAAAGAAACTACGAATATACAATATAAGATAGGGTACTGTTAGGAATATATTAATATTTACATACAAACAGGTTTACCTCGTCTACAAAGATAAACGTATTCTACTTATAAGTTGGTGTTGGTTCTGCCAAGCAGTTTCATTTTAAATCGCTAAGAGAAAGCCTTGATTATAAATGTTGACTTTGGAGGCTTCTGTACCTGATGGTTTTGAGGCTTCCGTATGAAGCCACGTCAAGTCGAGCTAGAGTTCATCGACATTTGTAACATCAAAGAAATGTGCGCAACATAGATGATAAAATGAAGCTTCTCAACAGGAAGCTAAAAATGAAAGGTACAGGAAATGCTTCATCACTACAGTACGTCTGGAGGTAAAGATAGAGCTGTCAGTTACTGACAATCGCAACTCTTTATCTCACTGCACTTTCGTCTGGAGCTTCGGCTTTTATTCACACATTGGTAGAGAAGCTCACATTTAAGGGAATATTCCTTAACAAGACTTACCAGTAATGAGGATAAGTGGCAACTCGTATAACAAGTATCCAAATTTTACAATAGCTTATACTGGGAACCATAGCAGTTATTAAAATGTGTTTTAATAGTTAACACACTATCAACTAGCAGATATACACATACGAATGACGTTCAAAAAGTAAAGCGAAACATTTTCTTACCCAGCTTTTCTTAGAAAAATAAATTATTTTGTATCGTACCTCTCAGCCTTCGCACACTTCGCACACTGTCATCTTATTGTGAATGACATACTACGTGAATGGAACGTGAATGTGAATGTGGATAATGTATGACCTAAATATCCATCAAAACTCGGCTGGGTGAACATAAGCGACACTTATGTTTAATGAACCAGAAAAATATGTGATTACCGAACATGGCACCAAACTTGAGGTGAAATTATATTTGGGAGAAAGTAAAACGGAGCTAATTACTAAAACCACTAGATAGATTAATTTGGCTAGAAGAGAGGCTGTAGAAATACAGGGATATATAAACAAAGACAAAGTTTTCAAATAAACAAGACATGGAATTCGTTAATCAATGTAAAACTCTCTCACAATTTCTATTCCCTCCCACTTCTAACGACTGTGTCCCTTCTTGCCCCTCCAAACACTTTCACTCAGTTCACTGACTATACTGTCCGCAGTAGCCAGTAAATCCTCGCGCTAAAATGTAACTTTAAAATATTTGGTTAGCTTAATGCGTAACATAAGCTTGGTACTGGTTGTATTGCTGTCACTTATGGTTCGCGCCTGTGAGAGGTGTGCACGTTGAGACATGTTAAGTTTCGCCTACAGCAAAAGGGAGGTGACACGTGACGAACTTCTGTTTTCGTCTCATTAAATCTTCAGCTGAGACCGTGCAGTGTTACAGGAAGCCTATGTAGGGACTGTTCTTCCCTATAGTGCACATCAAATCTTTTAAAATATTTAGAGGGGAGACATAACATTTACAGGAAGATGGACCTTTGCTCTAGTTTGAACTCTAACGGAAGAAAACGTTAATACCGCTGTCACCATTGCGAGAGAGGACTTTCATTAAAATACTTTGAGAAATTCTGAGAAGTTTCACAAGAGACATGTTCGTACACAGTGATTTTCAAGACTGCTGATTCCTGAAGAAAAGGACGTTCGCGTGCAGATTATGGCACAGTTGAAGATGATGGTACAGAAAGATGTGCAACCTCTTCCAAAGCTAATTACTGCTGATGAAACTTGGTTGCACCATTTTGATCCTGAGAGCAAACAATAAAGCTCCGTGTGGAAATCTGCACTATCAACTAATAAAAGCTAATGTGGTTGCTTTTTCTGCGAAAGTTAGTACCACTTCATTTTTTACATTCAAGAAATGATTTACCAGCATGCCGTATCTGCACATAACAAGTGCAATTGGGCAGTATTACAGAAATTGCCCTGAAAACTCTGCAAGGCCATATCAAAGGCAAAAGGCCACATTTCCAAACTCGATGCTGCACCACAATAATGCACGGTTGTGCATCGCAAAAGCTGTTGCGAAATATCTCACAAACATCAACGTGAAGTGTGACTCTCACTCTCCCTATAGTCCAGATTTAACCCCACGTGACATTTTCCATTTCCCCAAATTGAAGAAAACCTTCATGGGAGGCATTTTTCATAGAGGGGCTGACGCGATCCCAAAGAACCTATCAAAAATGATTTTCAGCGTGTCTTTGAAGACTAGTAGAAAAACTGGGGCAGGTTCATTGCATCTAACTGGACTACTTTGAGAATGCTCATGAAGACTACGAAGATGAGAAAAAGATATTGTCAAAAATATGGCAATTCTTTATTGAATAGCCCTCTTAATAATAATGCCTGCTGTGGAAACCGAAAAAATGTTATATGTTCAACTTTTTTTTGCCAGGTTTCAATGTGATGTGCAGTGATTGAACTTTTTGACAGGAAATAAGCCCATTACCATCATTTACAGGCCTTTAAAATTGCTTATAGAAAGATGTGGTGGATATAAGCGCTGTCTTTGGACGAAAATACCATCCGAAGAAGATCGAATTACAACCACTGATCCTCTACACTCCAAGTAGCATCCGCACCTACAATGATGGAGCGTACTGACGTCCGACATCTCTGTCGCCAGTATCAACATTTAGAATATTGGAAGTTTTGTGCTAAATGAGCCCCTCGAACAATGATATCCTAATGATCATAAGAAACAGATTCATCATCTTTTGGGTGCTCCTTGCTCGCCACAAGATGAAACAAATATAGGTTCATCTCTATAGTCTACAATTAAAAGTCAATCCATGGAATGGGAACAGGAAACTTCTCAGGGAAAAAACAAAAGTTTAAAACAATACCTTCAACCTGAAAAGTATTGACTACGTTATTCTGGGGGACCTTCGTGTATTTACATTTGGGGAAATAGCTAATCCTGAAATATCCAAGCTCTTGGGAAGTTGAAGAAACTCTTCTGGTGCATTCCATCTTACAACGATATGCCTAAAGGGTTTTTCTTTCAGCCAACATGAGACTTCAATGTTGGAGTTTGTTTTCAGTTGAAGTTGCATGTGAAATCTGTTACATAGTGATGGAGGTTCAAATTAAACATACTCTTCGTAGTTAGGAAAATGGTTCTCTTAAATGCCCTGACAAACGTAAAATTGAAAGATAAGGTATAAAATGTTTAATATAACTCACTGATTTTACCTAATGAATTCATTAAGAAATTTAAACAACGGATGACACATAATACTGAAAAAGGCATGTAATGAAATCAATCAATGAGTAAATGCGGAATATAAAAAATTCGTGTTGAGCTACGAGCCTAAAGGTGCCAAAAAAAAAAAAAAAAAAAAAAACCATGTACAAAGGATTTACGAGTAGAAACGGTTTAATATCATAGGTTTAATTGTGGCGCTGCAGGCTTTAACTCCAAAGGTAATATCTACGTATGGTTAATTCATTAATTAATGAATTGAAGTTCAATTCATTAAATTTAATTGCTATAGTTATCAACATGCCTTACCACTTCCGCGAATATCTCTGCAAACCGAGCAACAGCGGGTGACTGGTGAGATTGAGGTACAGTTTGCTTAAAAGTGTGGCTCTGCCAATAGCATTGACTTATATCTGACTGGCTATGAAGATATTTCACATCGCAATGTAGCTATTATATTGATCCATATCGATGTCTGAGGCCAATCGTTCCCACTCTTAAAGTACTAAGTGTCAGCTCTCTACCACTTTTAATGTCTTTGTGCATATTTTCTCGCATTTTGTACAAGCAAAATAAATAAAAGGCACGCCGAAGAGAACATATTTATTGAATTTGGAAAGGAAATGATGATCTGTAATAGTTGAAGTTGTTTTCTTTCCAATCCTTTTCCTTACGCAATCAAAAAAAAAAATAGAGGATAATTGCTGGAATTATTTTCATAACGTGCAATTTGAATAGTGTTGGCCTCCTGGGAGCCTACTGCTTAGCCGTGTACACAGAAAATGATACGATTGGTACATTAATAAATAGGCGCAACCTACATAGAATTATTTCTTCTGTATCAAGATCATGCCACTTGGATTATTCATAAAGTATAAAGACAGAGCAAGCGCTTACAGAAAGTCGAATAAAGCATTTAAAACCACAAATGAGGGACCTGTCTGTTATATTTATCCATTTTAAATCTGTGTGTTATTGCAGTCAAATGCCAAACGTTTCATACCACAAATATGTAGGTTACTCATGCAGATCCGAGAGGAAAGTGCACAGAGTTCCTTTTAAATAATATAAGCAAGCACCTGCACCCGTTCTCATCCAAACGCACGTTCTTTCCCATTTCTGCTAGTTGTTAACTCTTGGCAACCTCTTTTAATTTGCCTTCTCTCTGCCACTTTTGACCCTTGCCGCTGTACACAGACGACATGTTAATTATTTGTAAAGCTAGTTCTCTGTTAATTTAATATTTGAATAACCTCTCAAACTGAATATTTAGCATATTAAATGTTCACCGGAGCAAATATCGCTCTCATGAAAAACAGTACACAAGTTTCTAAGTTTCTAATTTGGCTCTATAGATTATTGAGTTGACTGTATCTGTGTAGCTGCAACCCTTAATAAGTTCATTTCCTCCATAACCCACGGTCCTGAAATAGTTCAGTACATTCTTTTTTTAAAATAAATATTACATCATATAAGGACTAGCTTTTCTTTGGAATTATGAAATCCCTAAGTTTAACAAGTTGATGCAAAAGTTTCAAAAATATTTTATTGAAATTGTTTTTAAAATAGAGACATACCGAATCCCTTAAAACATACTTCTGAATATTAAAGCAAATTCAAAGCTGGTGTCTTGCAAAACATAATGCTTCAAAAGTAATAGTCGTAAATTATAAATGTTATATGGTTATATATTATATTTTAATAACAAAGGCAATGGTAATTAAATATTGCAAAAATTGACTTTAGCCAAATAAATATAGTTTTCAGATTGGTGCTGCAGTACATATGTATAGGAAAAACTTATTTCATAACCAGAAATTTGCAAGCTGATAGAGCTATCATAAAGCCAACAGCTTTAAGTGTCAGGTCTTCATTTTGTTTTTCCCCGAATGCGAATCAGGTCGGCACACACCGCAGCTATTCACATCCAGCCCGCTGCACGACCGACAAAAGTATTGAAAACATACTGACTTCTTTTCTCATGATGAAATTTCTCTTTCATGTATCGATGGCCTATAAGACTTCTGTAACGCTGTTGAAATGAGCATTTGCAATTTTATGGCAGAAGGTGTTAAATTTATTACTGGTTTCCGCTTGTTGTGGTAGCTTTGCAAGATATTTTTGTGTTGTTTTAATCGGCTAGCGATATCATCCAGTGTTTCTCTGTTATCACATGAGTCTTACTTTCTTGCTAAAATTGTCGCTTTGAATTAAAGCACCATTTTACAAACTTTAGATTCGTTACGTGAATGAATTCCCGGAAAACGCTCTTGAAATTCTTCACGACATTGAGCAACTAATTTATTTCTTAAAAATTTGCGACAAATGAGAATGCTCTTGGAACCTTGGCAAACACAGAAATAAAACGTAATAAGACAGTAATTCTTCACGTTACGAACCTAAACGCGCACTAATTCGCTTTATGAGCGGCAATATGGGTCATTAACTGTCGGTATGATTAGCTGTGACCTGCCAGCTTTGAACTCGTTTCACGTGCGGTGAAAGACAAAACGCAGGTAGGGTATAAGTAATACAGCAAGCTCATGTGACTTCTTACTCGGCTCCCCATGGCTTTTAGTGAACGTAACTTGCAATACCTGAGAGTTCCAAACAAAATTTAACGAAATAATTTGTATTAAATCTCTTCTTGGTGGAACATATGAATAATGTTGACATTATCACATCAGTTATTTGGGATTTATGCCATTGTTGATTTTCACAAATGAGATAAATTTGTTGTATTAAAACGTAAATAATAATAATAATAATAATAATAATAATGGATTTAAAATAAAATATGCATTTTTCTCTTAACCCCCTTTCTATATAATATTTTATTTCAATATTAATTTGAAAGGTCAGGAGTCAAATTTCATTTGAATTGCCTCTTAGACTTTGAACCCCAAATTAACAGTCAAGCGTTTCGAAAATTGCAGCTTGGATCACGGCTTTTACTCGTAATAATTAAAGTTATTAATTCCATATAAAATATGAGATATGAAATAGGATATTTCCCTTGTAGTGCAGTTTGTTTTAAAAGATTTATCTCCGGTCCTTAGTAATATGAATTATGAAGAGTTCAAGTTATGTTTATTACACTTTCTAACTTATATTTATGGCACTTTCGTTATACGTATGTAAACATATTATTTTTAATTCAAATTTACGAACATATTTATAGCTTTAATTTAATGTAAATGAAAAATACTAATAAATAAGTAATTGGAGAAGTTTGTAAAAAGTTGCAGCTGATAGCTGACACTGAGAAGCAGTTAATTAAGAATGCAATGATTTGAGCAGCGTAAACCCTTTAACAAAAATAAATAAATAACAATTAATCATCACCAGATTCCAATGTCGATCGGAGAATTTCGGGGACGCTCGTACACACTGTGTTTACAAGAGTATGCAGCAAGTGCACACCAGTGGGCGCTTTGCCTGTAAATGGCTGTAATTAGGGTACAGTAGCGGTGGCCGAGCGGTTTAGAAGGCATTGCTTTCTGCGTAAGCTACTGGATTCAAATCTCGCCCAACATTTTCTTCATTTTTAGTTTTATTAGTGTATATGTAAAACACCATGTTGCCTTAATCGCTTCATATTATAATACATTTTAACGTATCATTTGAGTTTTATGACATTACCTATGCACATACAAGAACGTAATCACAAACTAACATATCCTTTACAAATAACTAAATAAATACATGAACAGTAAGTTTGTATCTTCTAAAGTGAAAACACAAAAATAAACACAAATATATTAACTCTCAGCACGAATAACTGCCCTCAATCTTCGGGGCATAGGTAATGTCAGATTTCTACAGTAGTGTGGGCGAGAGACTACAACATCCCAGGCTTATGGAATTTGTGCCCATAAGCCATCTTTTGTCCTTCGTGTATGTTCAGAGAATGCGTGTGCAGTATATTGCATTTAGATAGAACAAATACTGAAGGAAATATTATGAGTTCGTCTTCTTCCTCCTCTTCATCATCATCATCATCATCATCATCATCATCATCATCATCATCATCATCATCATCATAATCTTCTTCTTCTTCTTCTTATTCTTGTGTTATCTATCTAAGTGTTTTTCATCCTTTTTCTGCTTGTTTAGTTATTGCTATTTTGGCACAACGTTCATAGTGTTACTTTATTTTTCATTTATACTATATATAGTATAAATTTTTGTATATATATTGTTTATATATATGTATATATATTGTTTATATATATGTATATATATTGTTTATATATATAAACGTTAAAGTTTGCAGTGTATACAAAACAACATTACGAAACTAATTATCGTAACATGTTATAACGTTATATTAAAAATAGAAAGATGCTTCATGCCGGGGGGCGAACCTGCGCTCTTAACCATGATATCATTGCACACTGTGCCACAAAGATAACAAATCACATATACTAGCAAGAGTCACATAGCATTATTGCTGCATTGGCAACACAGCCTTGCTGGTTACCTTGTGAACTACGGGGTTGTAATAAGTAGGACTTGAAGAATTTTGCGTTCAAGAGATGACTTTTTTTTGTCAAAGGGTGTACATTTATGCAATAGTTATGCATTCCGGAATTAAGTGTCTAATAGTTGTGTTCCTAATCGGATTTCCGGCTTAGGTGCATGTTTTAAAAAAAATAATACTAAGTCACCTTATCTTCTTTGGGGGCTTGGTAGCTAGCAGCAACGAAATAAAGCCAATGATAAATTTGCTAAAAACTAATTCCTATACTGTACTTATTTATACGTTAGTTATTTTTAACAAGAATTAACTCAGTGTGCCTTCTCAGTAACAGTTGCAACTCTAGCGTGCAAAATGCCGAGCCTTCTTTGAAACAATTTGGGTTTTAGAACAATGTTCTCCGTCTACGTACAGTTACGGAAAAACATATATGTTTTTCTCATCATTGGCTGCGAGGCCCTTACGTTGCGGAGTCTTAACATGTCACATTTGTTTCAGTGGTGTTTAAAATCTGTTTTTACATTTGGTGGTGAACAGTAATAAACATCAGATGAAATGATACATTTGGAAAGGAATTGTAGGAAGGAAGCGTTTCTGGCCTAAATTTAGGACACCTCCCCGACATCCGCCGTTTATGAGGTCTAAGAAAAGTCAGGAAAAAAAGTCAAGAGTGAAATCCTGTCAGGATTCGAATCGCAGATATCTCATTTACAAGTTCATCCCTTAGCGATCTCAGCCACAGATGTGGGCCATGGTAGGATATGTTTTTATTAAATACTGCTGCCACTCACTGCAATAAAAGGTTAAAATCATAGTCGTACGTTGGCATGTAGTTGGCGGTGTGAACTGTAAACTTGTTGCGCAACTAATATACCATCAGAGGTTAAAAAGCGAACAACTAATGTTACTTCATAGAACTCGTGAAGGAACTATACAATTTTCCGAAATACATATCCATATGTTGGGAACGATTTGTTTCTTTAAACGTTTACTACTTTATAGCTTAATTTTTTGTAAAAACAACTTAATCTTTATATTAAATCAAGGGAAGCATACGCCTGGAACAAACAATAGCAAACATTAATTTCTAGATTATGGTGTATCTATTATACAGTATGTTTCACTTGCTGCTGGCTCCTGATTTATAATTCTAAAGCTAATAAACTTAATTCATTGACATTTGATGTATGAGAAGAACGATGATCTTATTCTAGTTGAAAGGTTGCAATTAAATGAAGACTGACTGCCAAGGCATTTACCAAATATCGGATCTTTCACCCTCAATTTGATGTCGAATATTTCCTTGTAGATTTACAGCAATCTTGCTCTGAGTCACTTCTCTTTCATTACCTCACAGAAAGAAATCTTGTAGAACATGTCTTTAAACTCATCTTTATTGATGTGAAGTAATTTTTCCCCTTGCACACATCTACTAGGTCATTGTAAAATAATTAAGCCGGAGACATAATGACTGATCTTCTAACAGCAGACGCTTGGAGGGTAGGCTTACGTACTATGTAAACAAACTTCACACTTGTAGAGCCTAGTCTGATAGGCATGCGGTCTCTATACCAATAATTGTACCTTGGCAACCAAACTCCTTAAGAAATGATACGATCTTCAAAAAGTAATTTCAATCTTTCTGACGTTGGGTATGTAGTAGGTAGCACAAACCTTTGAAAAAATAACATGAGATAGGTACTATTGTTCAGCTGATGCAAATTTTCTGTAAGATTTTCATGAGAGCTGTGCATTCACCATTGTATGGAAGAAAATTGGCCAATAATGCGACAGAGCACACTACTCCTCAGTTTCTTCATCATGAAGAAATGTCTCATGCACCGTGTGAGTATTCTTACAATTCCAAATACACTTATTTTGGGAATTGACTTGGAACTATACTTCGTCTGAGAACAACGTGTAGTCCAGGATTCTTGAACATTATTGACAGACTGCCTAATCAATAACCAACTCTAAGTATCTTGTGTTAATGAGGAGGTTATTCCTGTAGAACCTTAATAATGCCAGATCGAGGCTCGTTAAATCAGATTATTTATAACAAGGATTTTCTATTGCTGTTTTCCGATATAATTTCAAAAAGTTCAGTTTCAATTATGAAACATTTCGGCACTAGACCACCAATCTTTGGCAGGGAATGGAACTCATTAATGATTTACTTTTTGTACTCTAATCTTATAAAAGGAAAAGCATTAATAAAACCTCACCCTGGTAGCAGATATTATCCATTAACCATTACAATTTCAGTGTAGAATTTGAAGTAGATTTAGCCCCCGGGGATAGCATTAAATTTTTGCAAAAACAGCGAAATTAAAAGAATCTTATATAGTAAAAATTATTCCAGTTCATTTCTAGTTTGCAACTATGATATTAATAGTAAGCAGAAAATGTAACATTAATGCGTAAGCGCAATTTCTCAGTCGTATTGTAGGAATAATGATAATGGTAACATAGCAAAAATGGATTTACTGAGTAAATTTATGTAGTAACTAAGGTGTAAAACAAACAGACACTACAGTTAATTTTCTGGTTTTGCAAAAGGCTGGAAAACCTACCTCAGTGAAACTAAACGCCGGACTGTGCTACTCTCTTGCACAATCTTCTCAATACTAGCTGATTGTTTTGAAACAGATATCCTCAGCAGGTTTTCCAAGTTGTCATTGGAGAGATATCTTTGTTTACCTTTGATTAACTTTACCTTGCTGAAAGTCATTTCACAAATATACGCTAATCAAACACGTTTTATGTGCAAATGGAAACCAAATTTTCGAACTTTGTATTTTCTGAGAGTATATTCCCAAGCTCTAACATTAAATTAATTTTTCGTTTCACTTGAAAAATGTATTCTAGTTTTAAATTTTACTGGAGATGAATAAGTTCACTTTTCAAATTTCTAATATCAGTTCCAAAATTTGACAATCCAGTTACATCTGCTATCGATACTGTCAAGGGACTTTCGTCTAATGGGCTTCATAACTTTTAAAAATCATTAAAGCTCACACTGAAACTATGGCGAAGTACAGCGCGCAATTCTATGAAGGGTTTCAAGTTTACTTCTTGCTCTGAGTTTTTTGAATAAGTTGTTGAAACTGCACTTGTTAGCTAAGTCTTAAGTTTCTTTTACCTTGCATTTGAATTTTAACACCATTGAGTATTCCTGTTATATCGGCCAGAAAGGTAACATTTAACCACCATGACATTACCATACTGTGAATTAAGTTCTAAAGACATTTTGTAAGTTACCTGTGATTTAATTAATCACTTAATGAAATTAACAATGATTATTACTTTCTTCATCACAAATTTGAAAGTTTCATCAAATTTACCAGCAAGTTTTTCTTGGTATAAAATGCACTGGTATGTCCCTGGTCTCTATTTAAATGTTTTAAATGGAAAATATACTGTATAGGAACCTATCATATATGTATAAGTTTATTCAAGACAACTTTGTATCGGAAAATGATTTAACTGCACCCAAAAAATTATTCTTCGTTTCTTATGTGACATTACTGTTAACATTTCTGCTTTATAATCTCTATTTTATTACGATATTTGGTAGATAAAAGCAACTGAGGCAGAACTAATATCCAAGGACGAATCAAAAGCAAGGCTGCAATAGTCACATTCAAGCATTTCTTCAGCCTGCAAAGCAACAAGTTTCCTGACATTTCTCCAACTCTTCCACAAGTAGAGCACTTTGTATGTTGCTTTTTATATGATTTGCATTTGAATATTTAGAAAACAATGTGTCACGTACGGCTAGAAAACACTCTTTAAAACCTCTGCCTTTGTAAACAGTTACATTTTAAGTGCTAAAATGTCTGCTACCCGAGTTGCTTTGGTTTATATACGGAAGCTCTGTAACTTCTCGGGTTATCAAGCGTTCCATTCAATTCAGGACGTAAAACGATCGATGAATTTTGCTCAAAGGCCTATTCTTTTAGGTCGAAGGTTCTTTAATGTACGACGCGGGACTCACGGCTTTACTTCCCTTCCGAAGGAACCATACGCCCGAAAAAATCCATCGACTTGCCGGAATTGATCCCTCCATCTTGGATCTATAGGCTGCTACTCATGATGCTTTTTTGAATTCATTTTGATTTATGGTAGTATACGCCACTTTTTGTTCCAACACTATTGCCATTTTTAATGTTTTTAGTTTTTCCGCTCTCAAATCAGACTCTTTCGGATACTTGCTGTCAAAATTTAAATGTATGGCATTGTATTGCCGATTAACATTAAAACGTGTGTAAACTTTTAGTATGTCCCGACATAAGAACATATCGCAGTGAATCTCCTTGCCATGCTCCCAACTGTTTTGCAAGACTCTTCCTTCTTCTTCCATTGTTCTTTCCCCCCCCCCCTTTGAAAAAAAAAACACTATTACCAAATAAAGCCCTCTATTATACAAGTATGGACACGCTTTGCAGCGGAATTTGCCGACAACCGAGCTTCGTAATTGGTTCGCCAGCATCAGCCGTCATTTTGGGCCTGATGTCTGTGTGTTGTGCCATATGCTTATATGGAGAACATTTTTAAAGTTTTAATTATATGAGTTAATATGCCTGGGTGTTGTGCAAATATACAACACAATGAAAGAAAGGTTTTACTTTATATCGCGTTCCTTCAGGAAAATACGATGTGGAAAAACGAAATATTTGGATTCACAAAATTGGAAGAAAGAACTGGATTTCATCGAAAAACTCTCGACTCTGTTATGCAAGATTATGTAATAATTTTTCTTAGTATTTGATGTTAAATAGAATAGGTTACCTTAAATTTAACGCTTATGTTTTGGTGATTTCATACGGGAAAATGCATAATAAGAATGTGGAAAAAAGCTGCACTTGAAGCCTAAAGTAAGTTTATAAGGTTATAACTATTTTTAAAACTTGATGCATGCGTATTTTACTTCATTGTTGAAGAAGCTTGTGGGTTTTAGTGAGACTTTTGTTCTTATAATTTTTTTTTCTAAATTGAATTTGGTAGGAAGCGCTCTAAGCCCTATAATTCTTATAATTCGTTCTTAACTGACAAATTAACTGTAAGCCTTATACATTTTATGTTAACACTGATGTAATAAATGCATTACAACAAATAATTTAAATAGTGAATAGCAAAATAAAATCAGAAATTCTTATTTTAAGTTTCAAGTGTTAAAAGGATGTAATTAATAAGGCCTACGTTTAATATTGCGACTTCTATTCTAACCGATGACAGCCTTTTCCTCTGCCGGCAAATGACCCGTCATTGGCCGCTGAGTTCGGATGCGGTACTATGCGAAAGTGCCGTAACTATAACTAGCATAGTCTCAAAATATGCATCTTCTGTGTGACCTTGATCTTCTAATGCAAAAAGAACATCATCCACAGACGCAGAAGGTATCATTCAACAGTATAACACAAATATTTTAGGAATTAACTGTATGACAATTGAATAAACCGACAGAAACTTACCACGTAGTCTTATGGGACGGTTAGGCCCAAAATGTAGCTTATCCATACTTGTATAATAGAGGGCTTTATGACTAAACACGCACTTATCACTATGAATCAACTGTTCAAACTGAAGTAAACGGATTACTATGTAAAATTCAGTCACTTGTTCTTTATTAGAATGTAAGAAAGACCATTTTTGCAGCTGTATGAATAGTGTTTAACGCCCGTTTTTGCTACAGAGGCACCACAGGCGATGTACACTGATGATACATGAGATGAAATGATATATTGGGAAAGGATTTATTTTTATGGAAGGAATCGTTCCAGGCCTAAGTTTAGGGTACCTTCCCGGCATTTGCCATTTATGAGGACTGAGGAAAATCTGGAAAAAACCTCAGTCAGGAAGGACGGTTCTGGCTGTATTCGAACCCAGACCTCCCGCTCACGAGTCCGAGACTTAACGTTTTGCAGCTGTAGACGACAATGAACAAATTAAAAGGACCTGCCAAAAAATAACATACTTCATTGTTGAAAATCTAGGCAACTGCTAGGAATGATACAGGGATATTTAAATTTTTCTATAATTTCACATATATCCAAGTAAATGAAAGTAAAATTATTCAAAAGCGGCATTAAATGTCCTTGAGAGCCGTATATGACCTGCTGGCCGAGTAATGAGTGCTACTGGCCTATCTTAAGGAATAAAAGCGAGACGGAAAGTTATGTATGGATTTAATTAAACTTGCACAAAGCGACTTCTCAAGGAAAGACACATAGTATTGATATATATATGACTTTGAGAATTTTAAACTAAGCTGCAGGCAATCAGAACTTTACCATAAACTGTTTCATTAACTTATTATAACGCTTTTAATATTTCGTGTCTGCTACTATTTATCGTCAAAATAAAGAGCAAACGAATTAATTTAATCCTATTAGCCTTTTCGGGGTAGCACAAAACCCTCCCAGACAACTTAGAGCCTTAAACAAGGCGATAGACTAGCTTAATAATCAAGAAAAACAAAACTACTTTAGTTCAAGTTGCTTTCCTTAAGTATTTTAGGTAGATAAGAGATGGAGAAAACAAGTAACTGGAAGTATTAGCGTTTATTATTTTATTTTTGAAGTATAATACTTTCCTTTGATCTACGATGAATGAATGTAGAGACGACCAGCGTAACAACTGTCCTCACTTATCGCACGTTCTATCGATGTATGCAGAAATGCGTGTTATCTATTGAGATAGCTACATGTTTTAATCCAACAGCCTGATAATAAACGCGTTTAACTTGATCCCATGCATCAGCCAGGGTGATAGAGGTCGCGCACTGTCCCGGAGTTACACATTTATCAATCTTGCCACGCACAATTTATTCCCCCGCTTCAGACATGTCGCTACATGTTTCTCTTCAAGTAACTGAAATATCCCGCTGTGGATATCTCAGAAGTGTGACATAAAAATATGTCAAAAGCCATTTAGCTTTAACCCTGCAATACATTTTCTTTTAGATTTATCTAGTACAAATGTTCAGCTCACTAAGCCAAAAACCAGCATAAAGAAATTGCTCTTTGTTAAATGAATATGTAACATTACACGATCTAATGCGAAAATTAAAATCTTGCCTTAAAAAGATACAATTTTATTGCACAAAATTATGTATGAAACAACAATGAATATTAAAAAAAAGATGAATATCTCTTACAATAGAAATTGGGATTTCTTGCGTCTCCTGTTCATAATTATTGGAATAACATTTTACTGTAGCTTTGGAGTTTATAGTTTTATCTATTATAAAAAAAGTTCATGGTAAGCTTTTTTAGTTAATATCTGCAATTTCAAAGCTTCGCCAGAAACGCACACAATTTGAAGACAGATGAAAAGGAAAATGATGTGTTATTAAAATATGCCTCTTATGACCACTAAGTTGTTCGTCTTTTGTTAATTTGATCTCTGGTCCACAATAGCTCATATCATAAATTCTTTGTTTCTGCGGTTTCTATTTTTGTATGCGCATTGGAAAAAAATAGAGATGTAGATCCAAATCAAATAGTATAAGATTAGGATTATGCATTATGTAGGTAAATATTAATGTTTAGTAATGTACAAATCCGTCATGTGGCCGTTAAGTTTTTTAATAAATGTCATTAATTACTAATTTTATGCAATAGAATATCTCATGGTAACTGGAATTTATAAATTATAATAACAGGAATTTGCTTTCATTGAACTTTATCTAAAATTGCCTCATAAATACATTTTGGAGTTCCTTTAATTTATATGGTAGGTTATATTTATTTTTCTGCCTCGTACATAAAAATTAAGTAAATTTACAATATTAAACTCATGTTTATGTGTAAACAAACACTTTTACTTTAAATTAAAGGTTATGTTGAGATAACCAACAGAAATAAAACACTGGTGTTAAGTTGATAAATACCGGGTAGGATTTTCATAAACTATTTGGTAAAATCCAGTACATATTTTATTTGCTCAGCAGACTTAATAGTGTAATACAAATTTATTTTAATAAAGGGAATTTTTCTGTATTACTTTTGCTAAAATTAATTTTATCTAATTTTTCATTCGCTTATTAGTTTATTAGATTGTAAAGAAGAAAATGTATGAGGATAAACTGAATCGACAAGAAAATTTGCAAGGCCTGTTTATTTAAGCTTAATGTTGGCAATAGTCTACCACCCAGCTACCATAGGCCTCCGAACACAGAAAAAAACTTCTCCTTTCCATATCTGGAAAGCTCGAAGGCTACTTCAGTGAAAGAACTTTTAAATTCTTAGAGCGACTCGAATATTGAACCATCTTTAGCTAACTATATAACACAGATACCGTGGTCTAGGGTGAACTTCCTTGGTACTTAAGCCTTGCTCACGGCTGGCCCTTTGTGCCTACACTCCAGTATCTATGGACGGTTACTGCGTGGATTGCGTGGATGCAACTGGGGTCCCTAACACATTTCCAGGTAGAACACCCCAATGCCGGTGGAGGGGCCCCCCTGAATATTGCGATCCCCTCAGATCTGCTTCCATCTAGACACCGGGGCCTCGTTCTGGTACTTTCGACTCTGTAACAGAACCACCGGAGTGATATGATGTGAAATGGGCGATCGGAAAATTCGTGAATTGTTAATATTCATCCCCAGTCACTTGACCGGGGGAAATCAAAAACAAGAACCAAGGTCAGAATGGCCGGTTCAACGGGAATTGAACACGAAACTTCCGGAATGCAAGTCACAAGCGTTACCGTTTGGCCCATCGTGAGGATGGATAGGTAGACATCTTTCGGTCAACTGTTCTAAATTTAAAGGTTCCCTTCCTTGCCAGGACATATGTAAACTGTTTTATATATTGTTATCCACTTTAATATGAAGTTTTCTTCATTATTTTATGTACGATTTTTAGCTTTTAATATGTGTGAATGCAAGCCAAGTACGTGTGACACAAATTTTTGTATTACATTGCTAATGTGCTTTTCTATTGGGCTTCTTTAAACTTTAAATTGAAGACAAGCATGTAGTAATATTAATTTTCTGTTTATTGTACTTTCCCATTAAATTCATTCATTGTAAATGATAAAAGTAATATTGCAGGTTTGTTTGTTTCTTTGCTTACAATAAATTTATGTTTTGTACAATTCTTCTCTCATAAATAAAGCTGCCTTTCCAGCCCATTAAGTTTGCCTTCTTTAGTTCGTTTCCTAGCTTAAATACACGAGCAGGCATTAAAGAAAGACGTGGCCTAAGTTTTTATAATTATATTAAGGAAGGAAAATCTATATGGCATTGTAGATTTATGGAATTTTTTGTTTGAACAGTGTTCAATGCCCATTTTTCTACTGATGCATCACAGGCCTAAATTTAGTATACCTCCTCGGAATTTGCCATCTATGAGTACTGAGAAAAACCATACAAAACCTCAGTTGAGATGAACGGTCCTGACGAGAGACGAATTTCAGAGCTCCCGCTCACAAGTCCGTGCCTTAACGACCTCGGCCGCCTGTGTCGGCACCGCTCGGTAAAGATACCTTCAGACTAACATGTTATTTCATTTACTTTTATATAAAATAAATCTAAGACCAAATAGCAGTGAAAAAGCAAAACCTGCTATTGTAGTCACATGTGAAAATCAAGCGCAGTGGCGTCTCGGATAACCTGAACCTCAGCTTTTCAGATCGGGTTTGCTGCTTCTTAGGCAATCACCAGATATCAAGGCTAAATGAAAAAAACTTCTTAAAAATACTCAGAAGTGTCAAAATATTCCAAACGTGATATATATTTAAATAACACATTAATTTTAACATAAATATAATATGTAGTTAACTTGAACCTAGGATAACACAGTGCGATATTACATTCGTCTCTTAGGATGTGAATTCTCTTTTACACGGATTAGCTCTCAAAACTTCTGGGATGCGTAGACTCAGATGAAAAGAGTTCGTGATTATTGCCCTAGAGTTCAACTGCAAATATCACTTTGGTAAAACTATTTTGAAAATTTCCTCTGCTTGACAAATCTTTGCCTACTCGCATTTTATTGT
Source organism: Metallyticus violacea (assembly GCA_030762175.1). Lineage (NCBI taxonomy): Eukaryota > Metazoa > Arthropoda > Insecta > Mantodea > Metallyticidae > Metallyticus > Metallyticus violacea. The sequence goes on from CM060833.1 coordinate 122,640,849, forward strand.
GAAAGAACAGTGTGTTCATTTCTGTTTCAGTTGATACGACACAGGTTGTTATTTTAAATTAAAAAAAGAAATGAAAAATATTGTAGTAAAATTTTGCCTGTTAGTAGGAGGTTTAGATGAGAACAGAAAGAGGTGTATAAATTGTTTCGTAAACGTTTCTTCAACTTAATGAAGGTGTCCTAAACGGAGAACGGATGAACCAGACATATTGAAAATCTTAAATATTGAAAAAAAAAAAAAACAAACGAAAACTTTAACAAGAATAAACAGAAATAACGAAAATTATTAACAAACAGAAAAAATTTATAGAAAGTCCAACTTTCCTGAACTTTACCTTGCTTGAAATTTCATTTCCAACACCATTTGACATTTATAATATCATTGGTTAATACAACACATTTAACGTGCGTTAGCTACGCAATTCACTTATAGAGCAATGTTTTTATAGTTCAGAATTCCTTTAATATGGCCTCAAATGAAGAAAGAAGAAAGAAACACACAAAACGTGCTACGGTAGCTAAAATTAAATCCATATAGTGGCATAAGATGTATCCATTTTAGATCTAAGTTACACTTAAAAATACATAAAATAGAGTCTTGTCCCAGATATTTTTTTATTTTTAAAGCTACTTATTGGAAGATTAATCCATATTCCATATTTTGAATTCGCTTAGCATTTGAATGGTTAGTGTTAACATATAAAATGTAACGATATTTCCAATGACCAACGGCATTTTTCTTGTATGGAATTAATATTTCACTCGGTAGCTACCAGTGACAATAATTGTGCATAATATGAACGCTTAATAATGGTAATTTGAATATCTTGATGTCTCATCTGTATTCCAAATGAATTATTCGGAATTATTTTGCTGTTGCAAAATGTCAGTCATGCTTTGGATAACCGCTTTATGTCCGGATTAGCTCAAAATAGATTGATATTTTATAATTATCTCTTCTCGTTAAATTGCTAGATCAGGCAGCACATCACATATAACCGTTGATATATTACAGTGGCTGTTTGTTAGAATTACAGCTCCCAGAAATTTGCATACATACCCTACTATTTTGTTTCTTTCGCCTACAATTTTATGTAACCGGCACTGATGGCCTTGTGCACTGAGGGTTGTGGGTTCAAGTCTCGCATTTTAATGTTTATCCCATCGTTCACTTTTTTCTAGACTCTCTAATAAGCGATGATCAGGAGTAAAACTCGGAAACCATTGCCGACCCTCGTAAAGTTCGAACACTGGGAGTACGGTTACTGTACTTAAGCCTGTAGTGCATTCCGCAGTTTCGGCAAAGTTACAGTAACAGGGAACTTATAAAAGAAGTTTGTATATTTTGTGTATTTACTTTTGGCCATATTGTTTACCATTGTGCAGTGCACAGAGGCCGCTGAACAACACACACTAGACACCTAACTATTTTATGATCGTATACTTCCTGACATCAAATGGCGATATAGTAAAGTCGCATATATGTTTTGAATGGTTGTGCAATGAACTGGCAATGGAGTCCAAGTTAGCTATAAATATTGCGTCCGAATTACAGAATCCTGCTACATTATGTCTACATATTGTACTCATATCTGATTCACACAGAAACCAGACTTTTTGAGTCTGAAAATAAAAATATGATACGCACCGGATGAATCTTATCTTCCCATCGGACTAGACAAACTTGCATTTTATAGTCGAAGCTCTCAAGTGACTTGCCTTCACCAGAGCTACCTATAAGTGAGTTTACCTTAATCTGCCTTCACCAGAGCTACCTATAAGTGAGTTTACCTTAATCTATTTTATTTTGTACACATTCCGCCAGAAATACTCCTATTTTTTGTCTTTCTTTTGTGTGTAACATTATCTACAAAGAGTAAAATATCATTCAGTGTCTTGTGTTTGTCATTTTACATTAATGTAAGGTTAATTGTATTTACTTATTATGTTCAACAAAGCAGATTGTTGTAAATTTAGTTTAATTTACACAATTAGGACTTTTACAGCAATAAATATCACAGAATACGCATTATTTTTCCCTTCCATGCCAAAAAACACACTTTCATGAACAGTATGAGCCTTCACCACTAAAACTCAGCGCTCGCACAGTGCAACACTAATCAGAACATACCGAGAGGCCCATAGCCAATTGGGTGGACCATTGTTGAAAATCTATACATTTATGACCAGACCAATAACAATGCATTGTTCGGAATATTGGGAGCTTACAATGTCTAGGAAAAGCACATGTTACAGCAAATTACAAGGGAACGTTAATAAAAGTAGATGGATCATGTGAAAAGAATACTAGCAAATAGATCACGAAGAAAAAATACTTAACTAGACGGAACTCCGGGAATACGACCATAGAACATAATGCTCAAAACCACTCGACTCTGCATGCTGTTGATATAACCTTCATAATGATACAAATTTATATGCATTTAGCAATGCGAAATGGTTTCATTTTTTTTTTTCGCGAACAGATATGTAAAGTTTTATTTCATTTTAAATAACGAATTTTTTTTTCATTTTGTTGACGTTATTTCTATTTTTGTATGATGAAGGGTCTTCAGAAAACTTTTAAGTATTGAAAAGCAATTTGCACAAAATATTGACCACAGGAATTTAATGTTTGTTTAGTTCGATCATTTTGTATGAAGTAATTATATGCCATTAATTCATAATTAAATTTTTATTCATATGATCATTTGTGCAAGGGTTTTCACGTGAGAGGGGTTTATATTTTATTTAGCATTTTTATGGAATTGCCACATATGAAATGAGGTAAGATACGTATAATTTGCACTTCATGGGTATATTTCCAACGCCTCTAGAAACATTTCCAGTATTCTAATCTATGGTACAGATGGGCTGGCTCATAAACTTACAAAAGTAATTTCTGTGCATCTTAAAGTTCAGGCCTGTTATTCACAATTTGGATAATAAATGAACACGTAAATTCAAGCCAGATAAGTTGTATTTTCTGACGAGCTTTCGAGGCGATAACCGATGCGCTTATATCGAATTTTAACTTTGGCACTGATTGTAGGAAGATGCCCCAGAATTTTTGTACATATTATGAGCAATGTTACTTCTTACTTTTCCAGGACATGGTATATTTCAGTTTTCTTTGCTGACACATATAATTCAATTTACTTGCTTGGTCAGCTATAAGGAGAGAAAGAAGAGAAATATTTACGTTTACGTTTATTCTGCTTAGCGTTGCACATATTGCAATATAACAGCTGACAGATGCCTTCCTTCTTTGTGAAATGAGAAGGAACAGTGACGCATGTTGATATAAAGAATAAAGTTAGGCAACGACTTGTATTTTACGAAAGCTGACTGTTCATTTGCTTGACATTTCCGCAATAAGAAAACACTCGCTTTGGGTTCCCACGCGATACATCACTGTTATTAGATCAAGAGTTAATGTTCCATAATTATTCTTGCCATCATCTCAGGATATTATCATTTATATATCTTAAGTGATTCACGTTCCATAATTATTTTAGTGGTTGGTCTAAAGCGGATTTACCCATTAGATGTTGGTTTAGATTGTTTTTAATGCAACTGAAAACGGGTGCATTTTTAGACAGCTATTGCTAGAAGCTTAGTGCATGAAAACTGAGAACATCTAGTCCTTTGTAAAACGGGTAGCAACGCGCCTACTATTTCCCAAGATGAATTTGTAGTTCCGTTGGTTGTTAAATCAGCTGTTTTTCGGGTCCCCCCTCCCAATAAAAAAAACTGAAATAATGTAGTAATATTTGAACCCTACAATTTGCTATAGTACAACAATACGTTCTATATGTTTTCCACCATTGTGTACGACAATGTATGTACGACTAGTATCACACTGCTTTCGTGTTACACTATGTAGAATGTTTGGATAATTTCACAAAATTCGTCTAGATTATGAGGAATGCGTGCAAAGCACTGTTCTTTCAGTATTCCTCACAAAGACAAATCAGGACTTGGTGGAGGGTGTGGAAAATCTGAGTGTCTAGAAATCAGCCGATCGGAAAACAGATATTGCAGTAGATGCCCATTCCATGACCAGTATTAGAGCTGGCCCCGTCATGTTGAAACACTTTGTTTGTGAATGTTGGAATTGTTCAGCGCTCAAAATGTGTCCCAATACCTCTTAAAACATTTAATAACTTGCTCCTTGTAAACTTCTGGTGTGACAATTCTATTTCCACGTACCTCATCAACGCAGAACGGACCAATGACGCTGCGGGAAGACACTCCGAGTATAATGCTTTCTGTGCATATTCATTCAGTTTTTTTCGAAAACGAGCTTTTTGCTAATTGACATGGACACTTAGTACCTCATTACGTTCGTTAGATCGCCACTTCCTCAGGATCTGATACACATTAACACTTAAAATGACTCCTTCAGCTCTGAAATATATGTTAACAATTTGTTTTTCAAACATCTTTTTTATATTTCTTTTTCAGGGCGCACTATGTATAAGTTGCGCATTGTTGAACAAAAACGTATAACATTTTGCATTTGAAATGTAATTAGTGTAAACATACTTTAGTACAGTCAATTCCTGTATTTATTCCAAATAATGCTGCGTTTAATTTTCAACGAAAGTTTAGGATGTACTCGTAATATGATTTTTTTTTTAAATTTTAAAGAAACAATAAATAAATAAGTATATACAGTGATATAAGATTATTAAATAATGTCTTAATGGTTAATTCTAAATATGGATCTATCGTACGATTTTAATTGTATAGGAATTATTTTTTTAAGTTAATTTCGGACATAAATGTAAGATATTTCAAAAACATGATTTTGTTTGTAAATTATATGTATCAATATATTATGCATTCTTAGTTGTAACAGGTGTTAAACACTTCAATTTTTTTTCTTAATTGGACGTGCCATAACTCCATGAAAAATATTTAGGCTTATAACCAAGTATTTGATAATTCTTTTATAAAATATATGCAAAATTCCTTAATAAAATTTGGCGTCAATTACAAAGACATTAATATCAGAATATGAACAGGTTTCATAAAATAAATGTATTGGTTTATGTTTTCAATCGAGTAAATACCTCTAAAAGAAAAGAATTTAATCTCCTCAAATATTACTCATTTGTAGACTACAAACAACTTTCTATAGAGTTATATTTTGGAATGTAGTTAAAAAACATTTTTGTTTATGCAATTAAATCAATAAAAGCTGCAAATATTAATGAAATAAGAAAATGTTTCCCCTTTTGCCGTTATTGTTTAGTTTTTATATAGATAATGTAATGAAAATCATTTGACAGATGAATTAAACAAAATATTTTAAAATAAATTGACAAACTTTTACAACAACAAAATTTATGGATGATCAGTTGGTTGTAAGTAAATAAAAACATAATACATTTGTCCATAAATTATACTATCTTGCTAATGATAAACTCAACGGAAAAAAGCAAAATTTGTGACATTTAAAGGAGCAATACATATTACTCAAAGATTATAGTAAACAACAAAATATTGGAACAAGTAGCAGAGATTGACTGTCTAGGGTGCTATGGCTTTCAGAAAATCACAGAGTTAAACATTAAACTCAGCATATTTACAATTTGTGTGCAATTATTCAAAGTAAAAAAAAAAACACACAATTAAAATTATATAGTGATAGCTCTAATGTAACTTTTGTATGTCTGCGAAAATTTGACAGAAACGAAGTATCAATTACATAGACTGGAAGGGAAATAAGACAAATGGTGTAAGTATGAGATAAGATAACAATATAGGTCTACTCGAAGAGTATGGCAAATTTAAGAACAGCTAAAAATGCACCATTTTACAAGCTTTCTACTACCGTCTCAGTCTAAAAGTAGCATTTGCGACTACTAATCAGAATGGCCTCGATTCAATTCCCAGCCAGGTAAAGTTGTTTTTACCGGACGTTTTCTTTACCTTAAGAAGGTGGATGACAGATAACGTTAAGGTGCCAAGAGTTCCAAACTTATTTGCGCCATTATCAATTCTTTTCATTCTTACCTACATATTCCAGTTCATCATCTACAGATGCCGCAATAAGACCAAAATGCAGTCAAAGCCACAACAAATTAACAACATTTTCTGGATAATGAAAACAGGGACGGCGTTGCATAGATCCGATATAGGGGCTGGCGATGCCAAAATACTTGATAAAGTGACGGATAAATGCATATATTATTGGGGTGCGGAGTAAAAGCTGCAAAAGCTGCAATCTTTGGATAAAGAGAAGGTCCTCTTTGATACGGCGATCAGTAAGTTCAAACGCTGTTTCTTGTATCGTTTTTAGCTCAGATTTAACACTATATTGGTAGCTTTACTGTTTATGCCTTGCCCCTTGAAAGTGTGTAATATTTCGTGCAAGCCATCAAGATGCTGTGGCAGCAGAGCACTTGAATCTTACTGGAGCAAATCCAGCAGGTAGTGCTGCCTTAAAGGTTCCTCCATTTGCTTTACTTTCTTCTCTCCCCAGGGAAGACAAACTAACAGCTATATTGTTATTGTAGCAAGCGTCGGTTCTGCAAACTTTTCAACTACCAAGTGGTGCTTCAGGAAGGAAACTTCAGCGCCGTTCTCCCTCCCCCTCAGCCTTTCTTCTTCTTCCGCCTCCCCCCTACTTCTTTTCCTTCCAAGACAAAGACAATGTACAACCATGCTTATGGTCTTAATATCGTAAAGTCTGGTAGTCTTCTCTGTTGGAACAACTTGGCCTTTGCCATAGTGGTCCCAGAGAAGGCGCAAATCACGGCATAGTCTACTCAACCTTAACAGCTTCAGCTTAACTTACATCTGTAAATGCAGCATTTAGTGCGGGAATTTAACAAGGTAAAACACTGCCTTTATTTTTAAATGCTACTTAATACAAAATAATTTAGAAGCTCAACAATGAGCGATTACATTATTTTATTGTTTGTATGTACAGCTGTGACATATGCTCTCCCCTGCAAAATACTTATTTGACCAGGGAATAGTAATTTCAAATCAGAATGCATTACTCCATCGAAGTATTAGTACACTAACTGAAAGAATGTCCGCATTCTCGAATGACAAAATATGAATAAGCTCCCTTCGAATCGAGACAACTACAGATGATGAGGATTTCAGAGGGAGAGTGAAAGTACATGTGTAAAAAGGACACTAGTACTACCTACAGCAAGCCCACAGATTGCAGATGTGACCGAGTGGCTTTTATAACTCAAATGGGGTGTGATGTTAGAAACTACGCAACTTTGAATCTAGCATCTTCTTTTTACACTTGAACATCATAGCGTTTATCCATTTTTCTATTCTCTTTGGTTTTAAGGAGAATATAATTCTCAAAATTAAATATAAAGTAAAATTTTAAAATAAATTATATTTAAATTTAATTATATTCATTCAATGTTAATCTTCCACCGATTAAGAAGGAAAACGTATGGGATTGTTAATTGCGTTGAAATAAAATATTTATATATAATTTAATAAGTATGCCTTTCTTACTATATAATAAACGTATTCAGTATGCTTATAATGTTCTCAATCACAGAATTTAAACCACGAAAATTTTAGGTTTGCTACAGTGCAAGAGTGCTCGTTTTATTTCTTTTGTTTTACTCTAGGCCGAGCCACTCAGCTCAAATGCTACGGCACACTACTACCCCTCTCAGCGACTGACCGAACTAAAGGGTAATATTTCGACTCTCAAAACCTTAATGGGCAGACGTATTAACTTTGAGTAACGCGGGGTTTTCGTAGTCCGAGGTTGCTCATATTCATGGCATGCCAGAAAAACCAGGAGGCGTTTTCTGGTATGTCATTCGTTTAGAACAATTCTAAAAGACTTTCTACTCAGAAAGACGATGATCGTCTTCGGTCAGAAGTAGAAGGAAGAACTTTTCGTCTACTGCCCAATTGAAAGGTGGGTTGTCACTTTCCCGGTTGTTTACAGAGCGTAAGAATCTCTGTAGAGTGATTGGTTTAGGCAACCACTTAGCTGTTGTGAAGAGGTCTTGTATAATGAACACGTCGAGTACCGTCTGGCATATGCCGTCGACAAATTGTTGTGTCGTCGTATTATGGGCCTGTGCGCGGGTATCGACCACATGATCATTTATATGACTCACATGCTACTTATGCTCAGTGGTCACGTAAGCATCTCGTGTTGGGGCTGGGTTTTCTTTGAAGATCCTGGTCATCTTGAACCCGCCAGAGTTCAGATGGTAGAGAAAGGTACTCCGATGGAGCAAACCTGTTCCTGAAGATAACCATGGCGTCCACACCTCTAGGATAGTTCAGCGTTGGTTTAATAGGTAAGAGGATATCTCAAAGAATCTCACACTCTCAAATCACCTGATTTAAACCCTACTGAGAACGTTTGGCAGAAAAAAAGGAAACTGTTCGAAATTCCCATCTCCCAGGATGCTTGGCAAGCTATGACGCAAAGTTGAAGTGGTGATAACAAGTTTTTGATCATAAAGACTATTGAACTGGGTATTAGGTTTTTTTATTTATTTTAATTTTTAATATAGACTGCACTTTATCTCAAATGTAAACATTTACTTTTTAGCCCAAAGTTCTTACGACAACAATATACATTTTAAATCTACCAGCATTAAACTTCTACTCATATTTAAATATTAACTCCTTACTGTGTCAGTATCAGTTGATTCACAGTTATCACTTACAGTCACAAATCTGGAAACTTTCGTACAGGATATTCTTCATTATGTAACACAGGCCTCATTTCAGGTGACATTTTCTGATAGTTAACTGTATTTTTTGTTTTAGATATGATTCCTCATGTGTAGTTATCAGAAATAGCAATCACTTGAATGCTCTTCTGTTACTTCCTTCCAAATAGCATATTATCCCATTCTGTGAGAAACCTGACACATGAGGCACAGCATATATTTTGGCCCCAGGGCTTTATCATAATTACCAATCTACAACCAAAATAAAACATGTAAAACTTTTTTACAAGTGGTGTGGAATTTCGCTTTGAGACTTGAACGATAGCTCAACACATGTAGCAAATTTTTGTCTGAATGATTTAATCACTTTATTGGCATGTTGAAGTTTTTCTAAAACCTAATAAAGCATAAACATGAGAAGAATATACACACAAGCACTACGCTGAAAGAGAAACTAAATAGTTGTGTTGACAATTCGCTAAAATTTCAATACTGCTAACCATAGCAATGCATGTCTAATAAAAATGTTAGAACGTGCCTGAACATAGGTTGCACAGTGTTGCTAACCCATTCTGAATAAAATTCTCTCTTCTCTCTTGTAAGAAAAATTTCACAGATTTGGCCAAAAATGTCTACCTTTTTTATTTACAAAACTTGAAAGCCTAATATATATACTGTCACAAAACTAAAGTCTGACGGAAAAATTCTGATTACACATTGAATTCAGCAAAAACTACGCTATTTAATTTTTTAAGAACAAATATTGGTTAGTGCAATAGAACATAAAAACACAAATATGACAATGAGGCAAAACGCCATCATTTGCACACTGTGTGTACAATGTTTACTTCGTACATGAGAAATCGTTTCTTCTTTGTATATGTATATGGACTATGAACAGATATAAAGTGTAAATAAATTTTTGCGATATATAATTTTTATCTCACGCTGTTTAATAAAATAAAATGGAAAAATTTCGCTAAAATAAATTTATGGGAGTTATGGCAGCGCTAAAATCAGAAAACATGTAATGCCCGATCTCAAGAACACACACGTCACATTATTTTTTCACTTGATAGAGTACAGTTATAAATACAAACTTGGCATTTAATATAACAATGTATAGATTGTTTCTTTTGGAACAAGCACTTACTATTTTAATAATGTGAATTTTAATAAAACATGGCTTTCTCCATTTAATTATTTACACTTTATTTTTCTTTTATTTAGTAATGTGTTAGATTACCTACTCGCATACTGAATAGAATTTAATACAAAATTCCACGCATAAATTTTATAGTTTCTATAAAAGTTATTTCCCACACTAAGCACAGTCAATTACACAAATTAATTCTAAGCGCTGTACAGCGGTAATTAAATGTGAGCATGGCGATATGTTGGAGAATTGGATGCTAGATAGTGTTGAATATTTGTACCTTTCTAAGAATACCCCGAAAATTCTGAATGCAATTCTTATGACACGAGGGTGTAAATTAAAGGTATATGTAAATTATCTGTGTTCTTCTTACTCTCATTCTAACCATATAACCATAGGTAGACCAACCAACTGTTCCAGATAGTCTGTAGTTATTACCACTTTACGATTAAAGGAGAAATAATGAGAGGAAGTGAAACTTATTACGACAAAAATATCTTCCGGAAACTGTGTGCAACTATGCATAAGATGAAAACTTCATTTCTCATTAGTACAGTCGCCAGTGTCACAAACAACGTGATAGAGTACAGTCGGCGCCACTACTGCTTTTATGGTTATAGGTTGTTTTCCAGTTATTAGATGTATACGTGTATGTTAGCGTATGACTTTCTAAACAAAGCATATCAATTCTTAGACTGCATCCACTAGCATGAACAGCAGCGTTACAAAAATGTGAAGATAGTTACATAAAGAATTTGCCATTCACATATTAATGAAAACCATGCGTTCTGAAATGTGTATAGTGTGATATTTTTTGGCACATGAAGGTAAACATGACTGTAGAAGACACATTGATTTTAAGAAACATAAATGCCAGGTGAAGTAAGAATTCAGTTTAATAATTATGAAACAATCATTACAATGCCCAATGTTAATTACAGAAGATATAATTTATTTGGTTTAATTACAGACGCTCTTTAACATCTCAGGTCATCAGCATTCCATTCAATTCAGGGCGTGAAACTGCCGCTAAACTTTGCTCCGAGGCCTCTTCTTTCAGGTTTGAGGTTCTTTATCGTGCCGTAAATGTACGACACGGGACCCACGGCTTTACTTCCCTTCCGAAGGATGTTTTACTCCCAAAAAATCTATCGATCCTAGTCGAGATTGAACCCACGATCTTGGGGTTCAATGTACATACATACACACGCTTTCCCAGTAGATATCCACTTAATGTATTTCAAAGTTGGACCGAAAAACAACAGTAAAGCGTAGTATGATGTTCTGTAAACAGATGACACATACATTATGGTAGCGTTGTTACGTGGCAGATAAATCAACAATGAATAAATGAAGCCAAGATTATCGTATTGTTCCGATGAGGCACAATTTAAGTTTGAACGGAGCTGTTATCCAGCATAACTGTCTACTGGTGTACAAACAATCCACATGCTATTTTGGAAAAGGCTGTTAATTTACCTGGAATTAATATTTGGTTTACCTGGGGATCTAATTGGACCATTTTTTTTGAAGGAACTATAACTAGCTCAGTGTACCTGAGCATGATAGGCACATCCTTCTTACCCGCTATACATACACTCTATGAAAATAAGGAATTTTACTTCCAACAGGATGTTGCACCACTCATTACCACGAGATGTACGTGTGTACCTTGTTGACAATCTTCCAAGGCACCGGATAGCACGAAGAGATCCGATTGTGTTTCCACCGCGTTCTCCGGATATAACTCCGTTGGACTTCTACCTATTGAGAACTCTTAAGAATGTTGTATACCGTAGAAAACCAGCTACAATGGCAGAACTTCGGGAATAAATTGAAACGACATGTACTGCAATCGCTGAGGGCACTTTCGCAAACGTTGCTCAATCAGTAGTTCAACGTACTCAGAAGTGTGTCGACGCCGATGTGAGGCATTTTGAGCAACTTTTGTAACTGTAAAAGTCTAAGATGGTTAGTCCCTCATATTCTGTTAGTGTGAATTCAGATATGTTATGTTAACCCAGTTTTTTCTCTTTACTTGGTGTGTATACATTTTTTGGTCCTCTGTATATACAGTTCTTATGAAATTACTGATAACGCACTTGAAAGGTTTGCAAGTCTGCATAGGAAGTTTAGGTAGTCTTACAGCAATTGGCAATGGAGTGTGAACTATGATGTTGAAGATAATGCTCATCATTAAGGTGCACTAGTTTGGCCGGGCATCAAATTAATTGTATCTGTAAACTTTCAGAGAAAGATAGGTCCCATTTCGTCCTTCACACACTCTAAAGGATCAAGAATGGGTAACCTAGTTATTCTGCTAGTAATCTTAGTGCAGATAGTAATTCATAAGAGAGAAATAATTTTCAAGGCTAAAATTACTCCCAAGCATTGCTGGAGATAGCAACCACACAAGAGGCCTGAAGAGATTATGGTCGCTTTGTATCAAGAGGATGAGGAAGTACTTGAAACATAAATCTTGCAGCAGCTCTCGGTGGTTAACCACTAGACGCAACTAAGCCTTTGAGCTACGCTAGCCCCCAGACATCTTCTTGTCTATAGCAATGGATAATTTGTTCTACAGGTAGCGTCCGCTTTTTGATATTTTCCATTCATGAATTTCTGGTAAAAGACATACAGTAATGCAATGGCGGGTCAATATAATATACCACCCTACAATTAAGTCCGCTTTAATATAATTATTGTCTTTTTAAGTTATTCATTTAGTGTTGACTGTTCATGATTTTGTCCAACTTGCACTCCGCTTTTTGTTTCACACAGTTCAGGCTTGTAGCACTGAAAGCGTAGTGGAAAAATTTCATAAGTGTAGGAAGTCTCCGTCCCACTAATATTATTTTCTAAAGTTTCTAATTACATAACCATTTGTGTTACAGGCTGTTTTATATTGTCGGAACGCATGGCGATGCTGGACATGGGGGGATAGCTTCTAAAAGTAATCTAGTTCTATATCTGAGGGGACAGGTAAAATACAACAGAAATAATGAACTGATAGTTGCAATGCAGCCTTATATTAAACTCACATTATATAGAGATACAAATTACAGAAGAGGAATTTGTCAACTAGACGCCATTGCGATGGCTGAAGAATCTTATAAATTTCCTCTATCACTTCTGCGGGGTGACTACACTATCGCGTAAAGAACATTTGGCCATTTCTGTCACTGCACACGCGCATTGTTTATTTACTTTCATGTATACATATTCGTAAACATTTTCAAAGCCCACTCGCCAGTGTTAAGTGTGAATGTAATAATATCCTTGATACATGACTGTTCCAACTGTGTGTCTTAGTATAACCCAATTATTATACTCCCTTATAAAATTTTAAATATTTCCAAGTGTAATTTGAAATAAATTCGAAGATATTATTTTTAAACTGTAAGTATGAATAAATTTAAAAATATAATAATCCTTGTTGTATAATAGAAAACTCTTCGAGTGTGAGTCTATAGTTGTTTGTGAGACGAGCGCACTCATGTTTAACGAAATTAGAAAGTAACGTTTACCCAGTGTGCCAAGGAGTGTCTTAAAAACTTCCAAATGCACATATTTTGTCTTCCATCTATTGTGCTCTGTTTTCTGACCTCTAGGGACGTTTTAATTGTATTTTTCCTTGCGGTTTGTGACTAGATGTTGAACGTTACGGTGACCTGATTCGTTGCTCTTCCCATATTAAAGGGCACATTAACTTAATTGTTCACTATTTCTAAAGTTTTAAACCAATAAATGCATTTATATCTTCTTTCTCTAAGAAGATAATAAATAATTCGTTCATATAATAGTTCATTCATATTTTGTTTTGCAAGCTTTCTGAAGAGACGAGAGTGTCAACAGCTCTAAATATTGTGACATAATAATGGAAATTAAACGTAATAATGAGGCTTAAGTATTAAAATAATGAGACCCATTATTGTTGTAACAGTAATGCATTCTTGAAGTCAACAATCGTAAGTTAATTTATTGCACGCTTGTCTGGTGGATATGAAACAGAAAAAGCCAAGCTCTGCGCATGCGTATAGCTGTAATGTTTACTTACCCTTACAGCAAGAAAAATGCTGCTACGCCACAGTCCCGAGCGATAGCGCAGAGAGCCGAACTCCACAGTCCCGAACAAGAGATACGCGTGGAGTGTGAATGTGAGTGCTACAAATAACGGAATAGGGGGATGCAAATTTTTCTCTGTTTGCGGGAAGAGTGAATAAGAAAGTGTAAGTGCTGTGTAAAATTTATGTAATAATGAGTGCATTAAAACAATTCGTATGGCTGGAATGTGGGAAGGAGTATAACTGCAATAAAAATCTAAGACAACATGTTTCGAAAGTACGCCAGGAAAAGTTGAATGTTATCGCGCCTGAAATCATCAAAGAATGAGAACTGTGGTTCTTTCGATTTTACTTTTATTTCAAGTATTGATTCTAAAAGCTCAAATAAAAGAAAGAAACTCAGATGTTACTTCATGACTACATAAGCTGCAGGTCATTGTTTTCTTTCTAGCTGAAGCCTCACCATGGTAATCTCACTGATGGCATTTGACGCTGGATACATAATTGAAATTCTTGTTGCACATTTCACAATGATGGGTGCACGATTGCTGTCTTTTTAGCATAGGCGCGATAACATTAAGCATTTCTGGGGTACTTTAGAAACATGCTGTCTTATGTTTCTATTGTAGTTATACTCCTCCCCACATTCCAGGCATACGAATTTGATGCACTCATTATTACGTAAATTTTACACAACACTTACACTTTCTTTTTCACACTCCACGCAAACAGAAAAGTTTGCATTCCCACTATTTCGCTATCTCTAGCACTGATATTCACACTCCATGTAAAAATCTCGTTCGGGACTGAGGAGTTCGGCGCCCCATGCTGTCGCTCGGGACTGCAGCTCAGCAGCATTTTTCTTGCTGTACGGTTTGGAGGTTTTGGTAAGAACAGAGACGTGGGCGGTCAAGATGCAGAACTCCGCTCCCTAGCCATAGCAACAGCGTCCTACAGGTAACACATTCTGATTGTAATACCATGAGGTAAGACCATTAAAAACTGTAGTAGCAGTTCAACTTAACTATCAGTTCAATATATTATTTGTGTTTCTCAACCTTAACCAAACTTATGATGTTTCTTTTTTATTCCTAATTCTTTAGAAATTAAAGTCAGGAGCTTGTCCCTTAAGACCAACCATGTGTGAAGTTAACTGAAAAGGATAATGTAAAAGCGAGAAATCTTTCAGGATTGCAACAATATAAGTTCTTGAACCACCCCTCTTTATATTATTATGAATATTTCGGTATGTTTATCAGGAAGAGTTAAATGTTTCAAAAGCTGAAAAGTAAAATTTGGCGTCGACGTATACACATACCAAGGTACATAATTTCAACAAAAATGTTTATGTAATGCCTCTCTCGCACTCTTAATTGCGTCAAAACATTGAATTACAAACATAATAATAGCGAAGGAAATAGGCTAGCTGCAAAACAGGGTTCAGTATTAAAGTTGTGTTTACATAAACCATTGAGCAACATAAATCTTTTCCTTAAATATCAAAATTTGGTCTTCTTATGTTGAACAAAATTGGAATGAAGAAGCCATGCGTGTGCTAAGCCAAAGCCATTATCATCTTTCAGATAAAATTTCCGGCCAGTATCCGTAAATTAATTCATTTCCTTCCTTTTTCATCTGTGAACATTTATGCTGCCATAAAGTTCTGGTCCGGATTATTAAAATAGCAAATTATGTCATCCCAGCGCCACTCTGACCCACTTCTCTGCTCAGGTCTTTGTGGGGTCGTAAAGAACTTCCGAGATTGTAAATTTTCTTCCTGTTTCTTACTGCACATACGTGATTGAATTTTATATATAGCTTCCGTGACGGGTTGCAAAAAACACTTGTTGCCTTTCTGAATTTTAATGTTACAGTTTTATAGGGCTAGTAGCTACCTGAAAATTAAATTACAATATAAGCAGCATTGCTTGACATCAGTGATTAGAAGGATGTGCTGCCATCTTCGATCCCAGAGTCCGTGAATATGTTCATCTTTGCAAACTCCTATGAAATTACTTAACTCTTATTTTAATGTAATTATTCTACCTTCAATGTAACTCATTAGTAAAAATGTTAGCTTTCCGTTAGCTAATTGGATTGCGACGACGGCGGACCCGGGTTCTATCCTTGTGTCAAGTGAAAATACATAGAGTTTGGAGCTTCTCTTGAGATTCTCCGGTTTCTCCGATTTCGTTGCACCTGCACCTACATTCCATGTTCTTTTCTCCCTACCTTTTCCATGCAATCGTTCATTTCAAAGCTTAAATTTGGCGGCCTGGCAGGGCTGCAGTTAAGTTTCTCGACCAGCTTCCTCACCTCAGAAGATAAGACGAGGAAGAAGAAAAAAAGAAGAATTTTCTTGGCCAAACAAAATTCTGGTAACGGTTACCTTCCCGTCCCAGTACAGGTCTTCTCGATAATTGTAATCAATTTTGAAAAATCCTGAAGAATCGAAAAGGAAGAAGCAGCCTTGAAAGAATAAAATATAGAAAAGAAAGGCTCACGGTTCTGTGCTTGGGAGAGGACATGATAGCTCACTTGTTAAAGCGTCCGCATGGAAGGCTGAAGATCCGTGATTCGAATCCCGGCCCTGACCGAAATTTTTCGCCTGATTCTTCTTTTCCAACTAAGTAGTATACACAACTAATTTGGAAGAACAGTTTGAATAACGTTAAAGCTCGTACTGTCAAGTTTATGGAAATCAGCATGCCGAAGAAAATAGAAAAGCAATGGATAAAAGTGAAGAGCAGTGAAGAAAGGTAATTTGGAAATCTGGGTTGAAATTTATCCAAAATTTTGTTTTGTGTGTTTTTTGTTAGTAATGCTTCACTAAATGCTGGTATTTTTCCCCAAATTAAACTAATATTTATTTAAAGCCTTTTAACTTTCAAACACTTATCTAACATTTAAATTGCTGCTGAACAGAGCCATACTTACTTCCACAAGGTTTGAACTTCTGTCTATTTTGGACTCCTTTGACTATCTAGTGCACTTTTGGGGATGTATATTTTATATGTTGCCTAGCCTGAAAATTTGCCTGGCTTGAAAATAATTTATCCATTTATAAATATTTCTGCAACCCAGAACTTCCGAAAAAGGATTTAAATGGGAAAACCCAAAGTGTTACCGATTTCCTAAATTCTTTGATTTGAATAAGTGTCATAAGGCAAGTTTCTAATCTAAGTCAATAATAGAAAAAAATGCCATTGATGGGAACATAACAAATAATAACGTTCTAAGGAAAATGAAATTATTCCAGGAACTGAACGTGTAACACATTGCAAAAATTATATCCATAAAGAAAAGAAGAGCGCTAGGAGAATGAAGAAAAACTTGCCCGAAAGTGAAATTATATTGCAATATGATTTTTGCAAACTTATGTACTGTACTGTATCTTTTCTTAATATTATATCTGATGTTATGAAATATTTTGTAATTCTTATTCACGTGCATTAAAACAATGTGAATCGTTTAGAAATGCAGTATTGGAGTGGCAAATTCAACTAAAAATTAGAAAATATAAAAATATTCATAAATAATTATCACAGTTAAACAGTTTTTATTCGCTAATATTATCCCACCTAAAATAACCAAAAGTTTACTTCAATGTTTCATATTGTTTCTGAAATAGGTACATTATTTGTGGTAAGTGTTAAATTATTGTTCGCAGTTATTAATACTAGTTGAAATAAATACTTTTCCTGAAGAAATTTGAAAGAACATCATCTAATGAGTTTTTACACTAATTGTGCATGTAGCGCTAAAATCTATTTTTAAAAGATGTTTTATAGTGCCATATGTTAAATCAAAAATGGCATTCTCAAAAATTAAAACAAATGAATGTGTAGGGATTTGTTCAACCTCTGATATATAATGAAGCAAAATAAATATTTATATAAGATAGAATAGGTAAATATCCCAGTGTCCTGAACACTCAGCGGTAAAAAACGGGCATTAAACATGCGTGAAGAGAGTGATGAAGTTCTCTAAAGAATTATGAGGTTAAGTGCATCAATATAGTTCATAACGTGGATTTTGGGAAAGAATTTGGAAAACATAAATGCGTAATTTGTTTTGCTGTTCATTCATAGATTCCCTGAATATACACACAATCATTCAAGGTTTTCTTAATAGCTATATATCTATTTTTAAGAACATATTGCTTTGCACCGACCAGTTGTTCTTTTTAATGCTATTAGCACAAATACGTACATGAACTATTAATATTTAGATGTACCGAGTCCATTACTGTAATCTTCCGGAGCACAGTGATAGGCACAAAAATGGATAACAAAAAATATGAAGTTTTAATGGAATAATAATAATATTATTATAAAGCATTTGAATTATTATTAACTTCTTTTTTCTGAAAATCGAAAATATTATGAACATTTCTTCAATAAATTCTAGCGAATTAATTATTGAAAATATTTAATTTTATCTTACCACTTCTGTATAAAGGAATATGCCACGCTTCCTTCAGGAAAGACTTAGACTACATTCAATTGTAGCTGATTGCTGCCAATACAAACCTCTACTCACATACAGTTGTATATGTTGGAATTCAAACATTTCAGTTTACCAAGAGTTTTTTGATGATGTAGAGCTAGCCATTACCCTAGCAGATGACATGAGAAACTTAAGTTCCAAATGACTAACGTTTCTTCTTTTATCCACTTTTGTGCTTATCAGTGTATTTTTGAAATCGTGTAAATGTATGTTTTGCTAGTACGTGATACTTGCAAGTTTGCGTTGTCCTTAAATATATTTTCTGATTCCTTGGTAGGCTAAGCTTAAGAAGAATATTCCATCTAAGTTTCCCTTCTTTCTATGCTTCATCTTCGGTCCTCAATACCTTTCGGCACAGTGATCCTCAGAACCTGAACAGGATATCGTCCAATCCATTTACCACAGGATTTATGCAGTTTTTCCATTACTTTCGACTCATTTACGAATTAGTGCCAATAAAATATTTATTTGTCTTTTTTCACTTTATAAGCTCCATTCTATAGCAGTTTGAATTTATCCCAAGTGAAGTTATGTACTTTAAATGGTGCTGACTTCCAGAAAAAAATGAACGTTGCTATTTCTATAACGCCTAATCTTCTTTCCATTACCCTTGTCTTAATAGCATGTGTTTCTGCCTTGGGTGCTTGACATACCTCCCAAGACAGAAAATAAGCGATACTCTTGGTTAAATCGCATTCTAAACCTTTACTTCATTCTTGATCCTTCGGTATACCAGAGAAATTAAATTGTCTTCATTTCATTCCTTGTCTTGTATTGATTGATTGGCAGAAGAGAGTGATCACCAGCTTTTCTTAGCATTCAATACATCACATTTTTGTGTTAACAGTAAAGAACAGCTGATCGGTATAAAGCAATATACTCTTAAATATAAATACATAATTATAATGAATATCTTGAATGGTTGTGTGTATATTTACGAAATGAATGTTTGAAGAACAAAATAAATTATGCATTTAAAATGTTCTATAAATTCTTTCCCAAAATCCACACGGTATGAGCTACATTGATGCACTTAACCTTTTAATTCTTCAAAGAACTCCATCTCTCTTCACACATTTTAATAGTGTTTAACGCCCGTTTTTACTGCTGAGCATTACGGGTGGTGGGCACTGATAATATATGTGATGAAACGATAAATTGGGAAAGGATTATTTTTATAGGAAGGAAGCGTTTTGGCCTAGGTTTAGGGTATCTCCCCGACATTTGTCATTTATGAGGACCGGAAATCCTGGAAAAAACCGCAGTCAAAAAGTACGAATCTGGTGGGAATCGAACCCTAGACCTTCCGCTAACAAGTCCACACCTTAACTACTTCGGCCACCCGTGGCGGTTCTTCGCAGATATTTGTAGGTGTTGCAGTTATCACAGGTGCTACATTACTCCGACTGAGTTAGTGTAAGAGCAGAGTTGGAAACTGCCCTGCAATCATTTTAAAGTTTTTCTATATGGCAGATTTCATTTAGAGAAAAGCCAGTTGTCACAGGAAACAAAGTCAGCTGTAGGGTGGACGATTAAGGTCGTTACCTCAAATTTGCTGGTGTTCTGTGGCAGACGTACAAAAGCATTGCTCTTCTTCAGTTCATGAAATGAAAAATCGAAACCCTTATCCATCGTCTTTTATCAAGCAGTACTCATTGCAATAAACCAATCTTTCATCACCAGTGCTTATCTGTCAACTATTTAAGCCCATTTGGTGGAAAATTTCTGAGATTTTTCTTTGCAAATTTTTTCCTCTTCTATTCATTGATTAGGGAATGTTGAATATGCTGGTGGAGTACATTGTCAAGGTTGGCAATACTGATAGCAACTTTCATACTTACAATTTCAATATTAATATGGTCATTTCCTCCATCAAGAACTTCTGTTCTCTCGTTCACAACTTCCCTAGGCCGACCAGAATGAAGGTAATCTGTCTCTCGTCCATCTTCGAATGAATGAATTTTTCTCGCTATGGTATCAATTGAACACACCTAGCTTATAGAGTGTAAGAGTATAGAATCTAATGCTTTCCCGAGAAATATTGATGAGTTTCACCAGCTGTTTACATAACAGACTCTCTTAAAGACAGTGCCAGGCTTGCACTGGTATATACTCTTATATATTAAAGTATATTGTTGCCAGCTGTATTAGTTACATTTATGCTTGGGGACAAGAAGGCACCAGCAGTAGGAGGTAGTGGCAGTAGTGGAAAGTTTAATAATGGGAGCTTAATAATTAAAATACTAATAATGCAACCCATCATTATAATAATAATAATAATAATAATAATAATAATAATAATAATAATAAAGTATTCTTGAAGTCAAATCACCAGGTAATTCCACGCTGGTCTGGTGTGTGTGTGACACATAGAAAAAGTCAAGTTTTGTGCACTGCACAGTACGCAGGTGCCAGAGCTTTTGTACGCGGATGATATGGTACAGCATTCTACGTCGATTTATAGCCAACAGAATTAGACAAACTTTGGACCCACTGCGAAGAGTGATTACTTGCACATTACTTCTACGGTGAATGCAAGATGGACGATGGACAGGACAGCCTGAACGAAACACCGCGAACCTCCGGTCATGTAGTTGAATCCCAGACATACTGAAAACGCCTAGATCTACAATGACATATGGTGTGAAACTTTGGGGATGAGAACAAATTGCAAACCTAGATTCAGTGAGGATATGAGAAATAGCGAACTGCGGAATTGAGACGGAATTCTGGGCCTACAGCGGGACCATGGAGTGTAAAGTCAGAGTAGAGAAGTACTGGCTGCGAATTATTCATGGAAACCAAACTTAATTAGAGCATTGTGCTATCACGAACAGCTGGGGATAAAAGGGAACATGACATGGACATCCAAAATAAGTAAGGGCCTAGAAACAATAGGGCTGGGTTCCGTTTGGATGACGAGTCGGGGAAATAGAAAGAGTACATGGAGGAGAGCTGCTTGAGGGATATGTATAGGCAGCAGGTATTTACGCAATGAAGAGAAATGATTTCGTTGGAATTTCAATCGTAGCTAAAATCTGAATAGGAGAGGGAGCAGTATATCAAAACAGGGACTAAACTCTTTGATGTGGCTCAGACTGGGGCATGGTGAATGATTAAGATCATCGACTAATATGGGTGAACAATTTGCTCCATTCGTAAGGAGGGAGAATCATGGCAACATATTCTAACTGAATGTAAAGGTACGGAAGAATGCAGGGAAACGTATCTATGGCACTTATTTACAGGATCGAACAAAGGGAGATAGTCATGCTGGGCTCTGCTCGCAGTTAAGGAAAAGGAGAAGAGATTAGATGAATGATGAAAGTGAGACAGCTCAGGTCTGAAAAGGCTGATAACTGGGGGGGGGGGGAGAAAATGTATTGCATACAACTATGTATCATTCATAGTGGACTTTTTTTATATTTTATAGCGAAAATCTAATCTAATATCTTGTACTAAAGCTACAGACTTAGTTTATTAAACAGTAAGTCGTCCGTTTGTCCCGTGCGCCTGTTGAAGTTTTATTGTATTGTATTGATGTCATTGCAATAAATACACTCCTGCTACCACTATTTCCCCCTTTAATACTTTTTAATAGCTGCCATGCTTAGGCTGATTTGGATGTCCTAGTAAGTGAGAAAAGGGGTGTAAGATGTACATTATTGTTTACAGTTCGGGATATTCTGTTATAGTTTCAGACATAGGTATAGATGGTTTAGGATGGGGAAGAAGGTGAGGGAAGAGAAGCATATAAATATACTTATATACAGATTTTTACACTTATAAAACTCATAAAATATGTCTGTTAAATTCTTGTTTATAAGTAATAATCAAAAGATAACACTCATCACTGGGAATGTGAAGTATAGGTATGTTCCGACATTGAATGTAGAAGGCATGCAGGCGGTGATAAGCGTGTAGTCATCTGCTATGGCCAGTGTTCTTCATATCTGAGTATTTCTAAAATGAGCTCTAGATCGGTTTTTTCAGAGTTTCACAGTCATGTTTAGCGCAATACAGAAACTGTTCGACGATTCTGCATACAATTGCGCTGTTGTGCGTCCACTTCTCATTTTACCTTTAATGTATTTAGTAGCATCTACAGTGAGTTGCTTTATTTATTGGTGGAAGAAAAGTTGTAAAATTATACTTTTGAAACTCAAATACAAAAGCTAATAGTAAATTCTAGATCATAGATCTTTAACCATAAATTCCCGAAAAATTTCTTGTGCGTGTATGCAGATCTCATCTCTAATGCTTGTACAGATATTTTGCTTAAATTCTGTACAACATAAACTGTTATTTGCAATACCTGACAGTATAATATATTTTCGGACTTCGCCACGGTTATGTAAGATATTCTTTATCCCCAAAGAAACTTACCACATTGGTGATAATATTCATGACCTCATCCATTATTTCAGAATGTTGCATAACACTCATTACCCTGGTCCAAAACGCTCCGCCTTTTGGGGACAAAAACCACACGTAAGTGTGTGCTTGAGCATGCGCACATCCATCACACCGTTTTCACCTTTCCCTTCCTGAGCCTGTTTTTCTCTTTGGCCTCTCGTTGTTCTCTGCAAACCGCTTTCCAGTTTCTTCTATTGTTATATTTTGTGAGCACGGTGCTGCGGAGGGGGGAGAGGGTGTGCGTGAGTGTATGTGTGTGTGTTTGTGTATTTTCTGAGCCCCCATCCACCCTCTTTGCACACGTTTACCTTCCTTCCCCCGGTTACCCCTTTTCCAAATGTTCGGTTCTCATCTATACCGACTCCCATTCGGTTACCATAGCTACAGCCACGAGTGACGTCATGCGGTGGTCCTGACGTCATCACTTCTGGTGACGCCGAGGGTCGCTGGTGTTGGCTCTTTCTGCTGGAAAAAGGGGGAAGCTGTTTAAAAGTGGGAGAACAAGGGGGTAAAAATCGAGGGTCATGCATGGATTCTTTTCGACATGCTCCTGTGTAGCTGTTACTAGTAATTTTGCATAGTCGATGCTTCGTTTAGACATCGTATGCGCAAATAAAACGTAACGTAAAGTTCTGATCTCAATGTAAAGCGAAGCACTTCTCTAATAGTAGACCTAATGCCCGCACAGCATTATGCAAAACTAATAAAAATGGCAAATCTAATAGGACTCTTTTCTCGGATGATAGCAATCTTTGAAAAAATATACAGAACTGCAATCATAGGTCCAGTAGAAGTGCTTGTAAAGCATATTGATATGTAAAGTATTTCGTCGTTTCATTACGGAAACGATTGTGGGGATAGGCAGCTGTAATTAATTGGAACTGTTTTGTAGGATGACATACCAGGTGTATGTTAAAAAGGCAAATTCGAACTGCCTACAAGAAAACTGAATGAGATTTTGGAGAGACTATTATAGACAGTGTAACCTACATAGATTTGTTCAACCTATTTTCTAACTTGTCTAAAAATGCCATGTTTAATTGCACACAAACACCTTTATACTGATTAATCTTTTTCGTTAGTTGCACATTAAATATATGTCATTCCATAAAGGTTTAAATATCACTGGGGTTTTTCACAGAGTCACTGTGACTCTTCTGTAAAAAGGGGGGTTTAAAAATATACAACTAGGCAATTTTGATTATGGTGTGCTATCAATATGACCTATCTTTTTATATTAAAAATGGATAAGTTTTGCTTGTATATATTCAGAAATGGCGAATTTAGTCCCAATTTGAACATGTTTTAAATATTGTTAATCACCCGATGTTACCGATGAGGCATTTGGTGACACTTGAGGTGAAATGATACATTGTAAGGTTTTCTTTTTAAAGGAAGGAAACATTCCAGGCTAAAGTTCCTCCTCCCCGGCATTTGCCATTTATGAGGAGCGCGCAAAATGTGGAAAAGCACTTAATCAGTAAGGATGGTCCTGGCCGAAATCGAACTCCACACTTCCCGCTCGCGAATTCGCGCCTTAGCGACCTTACACCTCCCCGCTTGTCGGTGTGATAAAAACAATGCAGTGTGTCGTGTTGTTTTTCGAGGCAAACAGGTTTGTTCTGCTGCTTTGGAGATAGAAATCTATTTTACCAAAATTAATAAATAAGCCTTAAATATTATTACCACTCGGTGTACAACAAATATTTGGCTTAAGAGAAATTATTGATTATAATTGCACTAAAAGTAACGAAGTGTAATTAATTAAATAATTAAAACCTATTTATCCTACATAAAATACATAGAATATAAGCTGCTTATTCGCAGTTGACTGCACAATGTTACTGACTAAATTTTCCTTAGGCGCAATATACCAGCTGACTATTAATGCCTGAAAGGTGCTACTAACTCCTTCCTTCGTTCCTCTTGGCGCGACAGCCCTTGTGGTCCTAGGCCGACCGCAGCGATCGCTGCGTTATCTATTTTCGTCTTGCTACATCATCGTCAGAGAGCCGTATTGCAGGGAGACAATTCATCAGACACCGCCATCATGCTGCATTTTAGGTCAAAGAACATCATCTCTCCATCAGGCAGCTCCCCAAAGTACTGACAAGCCTTCTCTAAATTAGGCAATTTCTAAGAGGATCGAACCCGAGACCTCCCAGACAGCAGGCAGAACTCTGACCATTAGACCAAGAAGATAGTCACTACTAACACTAACTATCGAATTTGCATCAGAACTTCTTACATACAGTAAACAGGTCATATTGGTTACCAAGCCACATTAGTAGTAACGTTATAAATATAAATACCCAAAATTTCATCTCAGGCATATACGAAATTACCTGAAATATGTAATTTAAAGGCACTTTACAGTTAACCACAATATGTAACGCCACTGATCAATGGTTAATTGTGTTGCACCCGTGATGGATATGATGCCAACAAGGGGTCAGAGTGCACACATCCCCGCATTAATAATTTTCAGAAACATTACCCCTTCCTCACCTAAAGGTTAGCCTTTCATAAAGCTCGTGCATTAATATTGAAAGGCAACTTATGTAGGTTCCGCATTCATTTGTGCCCCAATCTAGTAACGTATATTTAATAGCATTGGAACAATCACTGTACCATGGCATTATCGGAAAGACCCTGAACTCGTTTTATTTAAAATTTCAGTGAATCCATAGTCGAACGCTTCACTTGAGCTTATTGTTTACATACGCCTCAAGCTCGGTGTTGTTAACTTTCACTCATGGTTGAATTTAGATCTCAGCCGGTTTCTGTGATGACTGAATCTGTAAGCATCATAGATTCACAAAAAAATACTATTTTATGTTTATGTTCAGTATGTTATAATAAAAATAATCTGCAAGACCAACTACTGATGTCAGCAGAAAATACTGTTAGCCATAACGACTGCTGTGTTATAATTTTTTTTAAAGCAGATTCACTTTATTCACAAAAAAATCTGTAAAAAACAACGTTTTAATTGTTCAATAGGTTAACGTTTTCAATATCGTGCATTATAAAAGAAAAATTGTATACAGCGAGAATAAAAATATAAGTCCTCCTTGGGGCAAATCCAATTAGCTGCTTATAAATTAAAGACACGCAAAGTACAAAGAAGAATGAAAGAAACAAGAAAACATTTTAGGATCTGAATGCTATATTTAGTATTTTGGATTCAATAAATTGTTTAAAATTAAAAATAAATGTACAATAGATAACAGGAAGGAATAATAATATTTTTTCATACACTTTCTTTCAGAAAATTTTTGATAACAGTTTGTGTTGAAAGGCATTCATAATTGCTTGCAACCCAAGGTTTACTGAGGTTTACTTTATGTATCACAGAGTATTATATTGAGCATTTCAACATACTATTTTTATACTACTATAATTTTAAAACGTAAAAGTACACAGTAGATTGTATTATAATATAATATATTATTTTAAATCTCACACTGCTAGAAAACTTGAATTCTTAGCATTTGTTAATGTTTTTGAATACCAGAATCACAGTATATAGATGTACTCGTTCCTTTTTTTTTTATTGATTTATTTATGGACGCTCTTTAACATCTCAGGTCATCAGCGTCCCATTCAACTCAGGGCGACAAATTTTGCTCAGAGGCCTCCTCTTTCAGGCTTGAGGTTCTTTTTCGTGCCGTAAATGTACGACACGGGACCCACGGCTTTACTTCCCTTCCGAAGGAAGCCATACTTAGGATTTTTACGCCCCGAAAAAATCCATCGGTCCTGGCCGGGTTGTACTTGTTCCTAAAATCCGGCTCCGGGTGGACTATAGTTTTCAA